>CM023099.1:34107362-34403154 GCA_013103745.1 Gardenia jasminoides
TTCCACTAGTACAAATGATTCTTGTAATCACCCACTACTTTCATCATGGTTGAAAAAAAAATTCATCATCTCTTGGAGAATCTTTATCGTAATTTATAGTTTGGGTATAAACAAAATAAACTAAATGTTCCTCGTGATATACTGATATACACAAATAATCCTTGTAAATTAATTTTGTGTTACTTCCATCATGATGGAAAAAATAATTCGTCATTTCTTGGAGAATCTCTACCATAATCTAGAGCTGCATATAACCATTATTATGAGGTAAGGAAAATGAATTATGTAGATCTGCTAATATGTAGAGCAGGGATTTTTTTTTTAACATGCACGATATATATATTTAGAAAGGTTAGACATATGAGTAGATTTGTAACATCTGTATTTTCAGCAAAACATGCAAATAGTTTATTTCCCTGATTCGCATTTTTGGGTCAGTCCATGTTTCATTACAGATTTTCCTTTCATGAGTATTAATCTGTTAAAATATAATGAAATGATACCACTAGAAAATTTTTTATAAATAGTATTTAGAATTAAATGATAGATGATGCCTATGTATCATTTTGTTGACAACCTTCTTTTCTCACCTTTGCGGACTACTTTGTTTACATGCATCATTCTGATTATGGTTAACTAGGAAAAGAAGTCAACCACAATAATATGAAAAATAAATTACTATCTACAATAGAAAAGATTTTGACATTTTAAAATAAATTATAGCATATGAAAGCACTGAGGCAAAGAAATGGATGAACAACCATTCCTCCACAAATTGCGAAACTTTTCAGAAAAGAAATTAGTTAGTAGTTACAATGTTCTTCAGCCATTAGAATTATTAAAATAAAAAAGAAAAACAAAGTAAAGGTACAAACAGTAGCCAGCAAATATTTAGAGTATAATTCACCAATTAAGAATGATGCATAAGAATCATCTACATTAAATAATTTTTTTTTTGCTCAGTAATGGTTTCATTTCTTCATAAATAAAATTATTTTTTTCTTTCCATCTTTTTTTATCTTAGCAACAATTCCTCGGTAATTTAAAGCATGGAATTGGCCATTATGGAATGTTAAGAAAGTGAACTTTAGGAACTTTAAAATGCACGTTTGTTTTCCATGATGGAAACAACACGCTGTTTTGCTCATGCAACTTTTTTTCAAAAAAATCAATTTCATAAGTTGTATTTAATTATCAAATCTCTTAGCCATGAGTTTGAAAGTCGGTGATTCAAACATTTTTTAAAAAAGGTCGGTGATTTGAAACTTCAAACAGAAGGAAAAAATAAATTGCCATTCAAGAAAAAGTCAAACTAGTCTCCGTATTAATCATAGCTGCTTAATTTATTTCAATTGTCGGTTTGATTTTTATGGATATGTTGCTTAAACCTTACTTAATTGTGCCGGTTTGCAGCACTGTGCCAGCAGGAGCAAATCATTTAACTACATCTTTAGAATTTCTTCTTTGGCCCCAAAGTTATTGATACATTATGTGTAAGCACTTGGAATAGATAAACTATTGAGTTGATGGGCACTCTAGTTCTACCATCACAAATTGACTTTGCTTCTTTTTTTCTTTGTTTTGCAACTGCATAAAATTTGATTGAAGCCATGAAAAGAAATTTGTAAAGAAAATGATTCTAAATTATTTCCACAGCTTTTAGTGTGTCAAATTTTAAAACTGAATTATTTTTGTTTTCTTTGATAGATAATTATTAATGCGGAAGTAGAGCATCCCTAAATTGAATCATCTTGTTAGACCACTTTGCTGTTGAACTCTTTCAAAACAGAGAGTCAAAATGTTAAAAGAAACATATTATGTAACTTTTCAAAATATGATGAAACGATGCTACCAGGAAAAAAAAATTTTCACAAATAGCCATTAGGATTCTTTTCAAAACATAGATGATCATTCTTGCTGGCAACTTCTTGTGTCTAGATGGTCATTCTTGTTGGCATTTTACAACCTTCTTGTGTCACCCTTGCAAATACAAATTTGTTTATATATCAGTCTAATTGTTGTTAACTACAAAAGAAGCCAACAACAATAAATTAAGATTTTTTTACTGAACACTTGTTAATACACACTTAAATCCACCCAATTTATCGTCTATATACAAACACTAACAAGTATTATTCTCTCTTGCATTTATATACCTTTTCTAATTAATCTTACCTTTTCAAAAATCTAACACTTAAAAATGCATCTTAATGATTATCCAATCGGCACCCATTAGATAGATCCATAATATCTGTAACTTGAAAAGACTTTGACATTTCTGTATATAAAAAAAGAAAAATAAAGTATAGCATATGAAGGCAGCCAAAAAAAATGGATGAACGTCCATTCCTTCACAAGTTGCTAAAATTTTCTTTGCTTAACTCACCACTTAAGAATGGTGCATAAGCATCATCCTCCTTTAAAAACAACAAATCCAACTATAACGTTTCATAAAATGCAGACTATAACGTTTGTTTTCCATGATGACAACTCTTCTCCTTTCTTTTGCTCTTAACATTAATTTATGATAATATTCTTGGATATTGCTTTACACAGGTCTTTATTCAAGTTTTAATCTAGCTCTCATTCGTCACCAAACCTAGTGTAAGTATGTCACCCTATGTTACTTATGCAACTTTTTTCAAAAAATTAATGTCATAATTTTTACATTGGTTTTCAAATCTTTTTAGTCATGTTTCTGAGTTCCATTGTAAATTGAGCAACGGTTAACTTGAAATTATTGGTTCAAAAAGCAGAAATGTATAAAATGTATGCTAAAAATTGTTGGCATACAAGCTGTTTGGCAATTGACCCTATAAAAAATATCACCATCCAAACATAACTTGTTTCAACTTAATGAATATAGTCTTACATGTAATAACAATTAAGTATTTTCTACAAGAAGCAGTCCTTAAGACCGATTCTGTCTTGTACCGTTCAACTTTGAATTTCATCTTGCTAGAATGCTTTATTGGTCTTAGCTTACCATTAGTAAAAATTCTCATAATTAGATGCGTGATTGATTTTGCATTGATACATATTCAAAAGATATTGAAGGAATACATTGTATGAAAGAGGTGGACAACCCACGTGATCAGAATGCTTGACTAGTTTAGCTTCCTGTAATACATCAGCGGATTGGATTAAATTCATCTAGACCGATGTGAACTTATCCAGCCCACCGACTACATTTTACATGCAAAAAGGCTGATACATCTTTAATTCATATATTCATCTGATAACTAAAATTGCACGCTTGATCAGTTGAGATTCCTATACTACGTTATTGGATTGAATTCAATTCATCTGGACTGAATTGTGAACTTATTCAGCACACCGACAACTTTTTACATGCAAAAACATTTCATGTGTCTTTAGTTCATAGATTCATCTGATACTATTACAATGCCGAGTCCTTTCCACTGTTAGATTCAGTATTCGAATCTTGGCCCTGATAATTGGGGATAGAAATGGTGTAGAGAGGTGTGAGATTAAATTTATTGCATAATAATATAAATTAAAGCCTCATGCTACAGGTTACTGGTTTCAATCTTGGGAAAGATGTGGGGAGAGGTGGAAGGTAAAAAAAAAAAAAAAAAATCTACAGTAAATAATTAAAGCCTCATAAGAACTAGATTTTATTTTTAGATTCAAGAATGCAAACGCTAAAGTAGATGTATTAGCAATGATATACGAGAATGAGAAGCGTTATTCCGTTATTTTGTTTTTGAAAAAAAATCGACTAGTTTGAAACTTCAAACATGAATGAGAAATAAATTTTGCCATGCAGCAACAATCAAACTATCCTGTCTCATTAATAATAGCTAATTAATTGCAATTGGCAGTAGCATTTTGCTATGGATAAGCTCTTAAACATTACTCAGTAATGCTGGTTTGCAAAAACGCTATGCGTGGAAAAGCAAATCATTTTGCATCTTTAGTTCTTTGGGAAGAGAAGGACGAGTTAGGGCAAGGATTTCTTCTTGGCTGCCGTAAAATTATTGGCATATTATGTAAGCACTTGTACATGGATAATAAATTTTTCTTGTCGACAAATTATATAAAAACAATTCTAAAAAATATGTTCATTTTAAAGAAATTAACCACTTAACAAGTACAGGATGAACAGCCACGCATGTTAACGAGTAGGATTTGGGTTGGATCTGTATGATCCAAACCAAATCCAATAATTTTAATAATATCTAGATCCTCATAGGTTTGCAAAATAAAAATAAATACATAAACGAAATAAATCTAATCCTAGACCTCCATGAGTTGGAGTGCATGGATATTTGTTAATGCAATAATAATCAAATCTACAACGATAAAAGAATATGAAATTCAAGAGATAACAGAAATACAATCCAAGTACCATTTTCTGATAATGAAATCAACATTCCAAAATGTAACGTGCATTGATTTTGAACTAAAAACATAAAATATTATCAAGCAAATTTATTTGTTTGAAAATTTATCTACATTCAAAACTAAAATTTGGGTAGGAGGATCTGAATTTGGACCTAAATTTGGTTATGAATTATATAAAATTAGACCATATCAAAATCGATGCTGCTTTCATAAAGTCTAGATTTAGATAGAATTTGTATCTAAAAATTTAAACCCAAATCCAAAAAAGGGTACAATGGATCTAGATTAGGTTTGGATAAAAACTCGACTTATTGCTATGCCCATGAACAATTGCTCCACGATAAAGATGTTTTTTTGACTTCTACTAAAAAAAAAGGAAAGAAAAAATTACAAAAAATTCGTCACAAACTGAAGAAGATTGAAGGCTTGGCTACTACCAGTATGCTAAAATAAATGAATATTCACCATAGCCTAATCCAGAATGATATCATACTACATATAATGGTGCTTTTTAGCAGCAACAATAAAAAGATTTTACTTGCACATAGTTCAAAATCACTCAATTTTCGCGAAATTCTCGAGTCTAGATGATTATACTGTGATATATGGCTTTGAGTTGAATTCAATTGTCTCTAACTTAGTTTGCGCTTTAGTACAATGCTCTTAGATTCTTTGTCTTGTTCCTTTTTCTTTATTAGGACTAACTCTCTTTTGCACCCTCAAAGTTGTACCACTTTTTTACTTTGCTTCTAAACTCAAAATTCTTGATACTTTGTGCCATAAACTTTCAAAGTTGTTGCATTTAAATTCAATTAATGATAATGTTAGCAAAATTAATGACATAGGTGCCCTATAAATCAATGATAATTTGTTAAATGTGGTTAAAAGAAATGAAGCATCAGAATTAGAACAAAATGATATATTATTATTATTTGCCTTTTTCTCGTTAATTTTACAAACAATATTAGTGATTGATATCTTACAAACCAATAATAACATACTGAAAGCGGTCAAAAGAAGTCAAGAGATCACCGTTAGAGCAAAATAATAAACTCTTAATAATTTGCACCATCCTATATCTCGTTAATTTTACTAATGTTATCATTAATTGAACTATAATTTAGCGATCTTGCAAAAATATGGTAATTTTTCTCTTCAAATTAATTTAATAATCGTCTCTAAATATATGTATCAAACTTTTGCTATACTTTGCAACATTTTTCGAATGCTATTACATTACAATAAAATTATATCAAGAAGTTTATACAAAAAATTGCATGGTAGTTGAATACTTAGAATGCAGTAATTTTCTAACACAAATATTCATAAATATGCAAGATTTTTTTTTTGATATCTTTTCTCTTGAATATGCACGCTTGGACAGGTTGAGAACCAATAATAAATAAGGGAAATCCATGTCATATAATTGCTTAGTCGTATGAAATCAAAACAAGTGTTGCCCGAATAGTGTTGTTCTGGTTTTCAGTTGGGATCAAAATTTTCAAACCATATCCAAACTGAAACAACTTCGGTAGGAAGGAGCAATCCAAATTTCTACTACTATTCTCAACAACTCTGTTTCATCAGTTTTCCAAAGTTTTCCAAGTTCATATCCCTATTTTTTCGCCGACTCATTCTTACGTTAGTATCTATTAGCTGCGATTTCTTTCTATCCGATAGAATCTTCGCAAGTTAATAGTTGTTCGCTGATTCACACCTACCCCAATGACTCATGCTTGAAAGTTTCTGCAGGTCGGTCGGTATTGTTCATTGAAGTTAATTTTACATTTCCGTAATCATATCTTCCAAACATCTTTTATCTTACATATATTGTCAAAATCTTTATGGTACATATATTATTTTTTTTAGAAAATCCGGAAAAAATGTAAATCTGAACAAGATGTGAAGCTCATTAATTTTAGATTAGCTACAACCTATTATATATTGAAGGGAGAGTCAGGGTTTTATGGTAAACATTTTATCACTTTACATACTTTCAATTTTGCACTTATGAAAATCACTTGTTATTTTACAACCTATGCATGAATTGCTAAAGATAACTACAGCTTTTGACTATTTCTTCAATTACAACTGTCTAAACACGTATTAACAAAATAACTGCCGATCAACGTTGTAACTGCCAAATAATCGATCATGTGATGAGGAGATTAAAATAACAAATTGGTTTACTTAGTGAAGATTTTAAAACTAAAACCAAGGTAAGGGCATTTCTAAATTGGATGCGTGTGCATTTAGCAGTAGTTGGTCAAAGAAGACTGTAATAGGACGGTGTTTTCTCCAAGCACCGGCAGGAGACCGCCTATTAATGGATCGCATCTCTTCCAAATTCGCATCTTTTCTCTGCTCTCGCTCTTCGTAACCTGTAAATACGGGAAGTTAGCCGACAGAAACTTCTACAGGTGCCATTTGTTTGTATCCGATAAGGTCCTCTTGACTTTCTGTTACCCGCTGAGTCATACTCGAGTCAGTATGTCGGAGATGGTTTGTCAAGAAATTTTATCCAAATCAACCACCTAACAAGTTTAGTAATTAATCGAAAATCCATTTAAAAAATTAAATAAATTTTTTTTATACAATTTTTTTTATAGTAGTAAGTTTAGATTATGTTATATAAATAATATAGTCAAATTGAAATTTAAATCATATATACGCGATGACGTTCAGAACTTATAATATAAAAAATCTGATTGTCAGTACTAATGCATAAAACCTAGCCTTACAAAAAATGGCACCAAATTACCAAGTAGTTGGTCTGAAAAGTTATTAATATGCTTGTCAAGCCCATTAACACTTGCATCAAATTACTTAGGTTGTTCGTCCGTACCAGAAAAAATTATCTAACTATATCTCCTTATGTTTCCGTCCGGGTATAGACTTATCTAGCCTTATCTACTTGTAACTTTGACCGCATGGATTCGGAGAGTCACCCCGAAACATGCGAAGTCACCGAATCTCCCCATCCACCACTATGTTAGGCAGCTTACTCAGGTCTTTTTATTGGCTTACTTCTACGTTTATTTCGTCCGTTTGTTTTTTGAGACTTAAGTATTCGCTGTTGAGAGACTCAAGGATTTGTTCGGTGCAATAATGGCGCAGACACAAGAAGCAAAACTGCCGGCAAGCCCATCCGTTGCAGAGGTAAATAAGAAGATGGAATGTGTTGCCTGTGGTTGAGTTGCAGAAGTATTGTTGGATTGTTATTGTTTAGTTATTTTCCATATTTTATGTTTGTAATGAATGTTATTGTTCTTCCATTCCCTGCCTCTTTTCTGTCTTTCTGGGAGTTGAGCAATCAAAGATCTTCCCTGCCATTGCATCAAAACCAGTGGTTGGTTGGTTGATATACATTCATGGGGCTGTTTAAATTCATGGACCTACCATGATAGCCAAATATAATAACATTGTTGCCCTGGTTTTAAGTTTCTTTAATAGCCCTTTTGCCATGAAGCACTAACTAGTTTGTATAAATTAAAATTTCTCCAATTCAGGTAAATCTAATGTAATTCTTTTTCAAATTTCAACTCACCTTTTCATTACATCATCCTTTTAATACAAGCATCAGTATTCACCATACATGTTCTCATATGATATTAGTATGATCCGCTGGTTTTTCTTCAGAAACGTGAATTTCGATCTTTTCTTGGTTCTTTAAATTACAAGGTCATTCAATAACTTTGGTTTCATGATCACTGTCATACAGATTCATAAGTTCCTCTGTTAAATGGGGTATGCTTACTGTCACGGATTTCCTCGTGCGGATCGCACGTTTTACTCGTTTGTTGAATATGTCAATTTACCTGTTTCATGAAATCTGGTAGAATATGTGTATTTACTTGTTTGCCGGATGCAGCCGCGGTTGCCAGGCAAGCAGGGGGTTGGTGATAGAGGAAATCATAGTTGCCCTCCAAAAGCCCGTGAACTTCGCGTTCGAGTCTCATGCTCCGCCCTGTGTTTCAGTGACATCCATTTCTGGAGACTCAAAGTATGAATATCTTGCCCTCTAATCACATAATCAGCATCGCTTTGCACATGAATCTATACACTTACCTCATATTCTGACAAACTCTTTTGTTCTGTTTGAAGGAACCTCATGGATATTATCCAGAATTTTCGGCCACGAAACTGTTCTTCCGTTCCTAAAGCTGGGTACTAACAAGATCATAACATTGTTCAAAGCACAGATCGATTTCTGATCATGTTTGATTTTGTTTAATGTAGGTTGTGGAGAGCGTTGGAGAGGGAGTCGAGGATGGGGAGATACTGTCATCCCATCATTCTTGGCATACTGTGGAGAATGTCCTGATTGCACATCCATCAAAAGCAACCAATGCTCCAAATTGAGATTCGAACTCTCTCCTTATATTAGAGATGGGACTAGCCGATTTTCCGATACAAAAGGAGAGACAATTTACCACTTTGGCTACACATCAGGTTTTAGTGAGTACACTGTGGTGGACATCACTCACGTTACAAAAGTAGATCCTGCAATTCCACCCAGTAGAGAGCATGCCTGCCTGTTATCGACTGGTAATGTTTGTTGAATTCAACCCTAGGCAGAATTTGATTCACTCTTTCTTAATAAGACCAATTTATATTCTAATCACGGATCAGCAGAATATAGCATACTAGTGCATTCTTTTTATCGAATCTACCAGTAGCACCATGACTAACCATCTTGAAAACCTAAACTCTTCTTTCAGGAATAGGTGCTGCATGGAAAACAGCCGATGTTGAAGCAGGTTCGACGGTAGCTATATTTGGATTGGGAGTAATTGGATTATCGGTAAAATCTTGCAGCATTCCTATAAGTATCAAAGTTCCTTCTTTCATACTGGCATTAGATCTGCTATAGGCCATCAAAGTATTGATTTAGAAGTGGAAAATTTAGGTTGCTGAAGGAGCAAGACTGTGGAGCTAAGACAATTATCGGTGTGGATTTGAACCCTGATAAAGTTGAAATAGGTAACTATTACATGTCCGAGATGTTTTCAGTGCTAGTTTGTTCTTCATAGTCTGCAAGTCAAGTTGAAGTCAAACATCACAATATTTGCTTCTCTTCAGGTAAAAGTTTGGCATCACTCATTTTATCAACCCAAAGGGTCGGTGGTAAACTTGCCAGCGAGGTATACATCTGATATTGTTACAACAATCTATTGTATTTTACTATTTATGGCAGGGCCACTGCTCTGTAAAACAGTGTGTTTTATTGTATTATGCCTCTTCACTATTTCCCTACACAATTGGTTTGTTGATTCAACTGCTGTTTTCTGTACATTATCAGGTGATTCTTGAGATGAACCGATGGGCTGAAGTTGATTACGCTGAAGCGTTTGTATAGTATCCGCCACTAACCGTCAGTTGTGTAAGAGAACCTGTTGTTTTGCAGCTACTAAATGAGATTTCATGTTAATATCTCTATTTCAGGGATGGGGCAAGACCTTATATGGGAGTGGCAAGCAGCTCAAAAGTTTATCCTCAACTCCCTAGTGAAACAATCATAGTGGGAAAACCGTCACAGGAGTCCAATATGGTGGTCTCAAGCCTAATATTGATATTGCCATTCTTGGAAAACGGTACTTGGACAAGGTACTACTTATTTTCTAGGCTTTATCTTCATAATATTATTAACTTTAAAGTTTCTTCAAGAATCAAAGAATCACATCTGTCCCTGATTGCTTAAATCTTGAACACCAATGCAGGAACTTCAGCTGGACTTGTTTGTCACGCACCAGATCAAGCTTGAAGACATTAACAATGCGTTCAAGTTACTGATTGAAGGGAAGTGCCTGCGGACTGTGATTTGGTTGGATCAGGATAGGGCAAGTGCAGATGGTGTGACCTTTGATAAAATATAAGGACTAAGGAGTTAGATTCACAATTACTAGGGGCTTGTTCTTAATATTTTCCCTTGGGAAGTATTGTTAAATTGTCTCATTTAGTAAGGAACCATATCCCTAGATTTGGTCAACATTTGCATTCAAGTTACACAAATACTATGTAATTCTGTATTCTATGTTGAGCTGAAGTGCCTTAAAACTCGATTAATTCTCCAATTCGATGGATTGCTAATCAGTATGAGCTTATTTTTCAATTTGTCCTATGAGGATTTCCTTTTTCTTCTCATTATTTCTAGTATTGAGTGATACCACAAGCTACTACAAGTGTTCACATCTATTCCAGATTTTCCAATCTCGTACTCACACTAAGTGCAACAACCTTTGCTTGTTAGCAGGGGAAGAAACAAATAAATTGTTGATTTTAGCCAAATATTAGCCAAAATAAATAGTTACCAGTCCCCAGAGCTCGGGTTTTCTTTTCCCCCATTGATCTCGTTAAAAGAGCTTAGAGCTTGTTTGAATTGTAAGTGGTAAAAATGTGACTGAGAAAAATGTGTTGAAAACATTTTCAATGAGAACTCGTGTCTAGTCTTCAGGTCAAGAACGTAGTGATCTTGTCCCTGACCATAAATCAAAAGCCACGTTGTAGCTTGAGATTGTAAAAGTCGTCTCTCAATTGAATCTTCTTGTGAGACTCCTTTGCTTATGATAACTTTCTCAAAATAGAACGCCAAAATGTTTGAATTTTTACCTGGTGGGTGTTACTAAACCTAGACTAGTAACTACGTAATTGACTAGTTTTAGTCCTCCTAGTACCCAAGAAAAAAAAAAATGATTGAATTTTGTTTTACTTGTGGCATCGCCATATCATGATCATCTTCAAGCAACGTGTCCATTTGATCCTTACCCGCCAAACATTTTAATCACCAGTAGTTCAACTAAAAAATAAAAGAAAGGTTCCATCGAGAAATACACATGATTCTTGTAAAATTACATCGAATACTTAACCGTAGTATCAATTTGATCATGATGGAAAAAACAATTCATCATTGCTTGGAGAATCTCTATCATAATTTATATTCTGGATATTAAAAACAAAAGAAATTTTCCTTGAGATATATACAAATAATTCGTGTTAATTTGGTGTTACTCCATCTTGATGGAAAATAATGGTTAAAATATACTTTAACCTCTTGTTGTGTAGTGCTTTTCCCTACAACGCTTGTAGTTTCAAAAGTTATACATAACCTTTTCATGGTTTGGACTAAAACATCACTTTGCTCCCCATGATTTAGTGTTTTCCATATAACCTCCTATGATTTCAAAAGGTATATATAACTCTTTCATTGCTTGGATTAAAATGTCAAAGTTATAGAATTTGCATTCTTTAACGGAGTCAACTAAAATACCATAAGTACCCCCATATAAAGTTGGAAATTACTTAGGGATAATTTCAGAAGCCTCCTCTAAGGTTTCGTGAAATATCACTTAACTCCCCTGATGTTTTTAAAATCTCTCTTACCACCATTCGAATTTAACATTTTGTTAACAATGCCACCCCCTCTTAGAAAAAGTAATATTAAAAAACACATGTTGAAGGAGAGAGAAAATTTTAGTTCCCTTAATACCCTTAGACTATCCAAAAAAAAAAGTAGAAACATAATACAAGTCATGGAGTTTCTAATAATGTCAATAATAGCAATTGACAAAGTGATATTACCTAATTTGAAATTTCCAAATAAATAAAAAACAACACCTCAAAGTAGGTCACATATAGGAGGAATGTATACAAGTACTTGGCATCAACTACCCATTTGTATAGTTTGATTGGGAAGAATATCTTACAATCAAGCGATAAAAATTATACCACTCTCTTGCTTTTATGTAACTATTTTGATTATGAATCCTACATCATCTCCTATTACTTATTGATCATTTAAAATATGAGTTCATAACTCATTATGCTTTATTTTGAAAATCACACTTCAAAGCTTAGGGAATCATCTTAATGAAGTTGCAATTTTCTCTTCATCTACTCCAAGTTCTCTTATTGTTCATAGAAATAATGATGATTACAACATATAAATATTCATTATTTTGAGTATTTATTCTGACAAGCAATTGTACGCCTTTGAACGTCTTGTTAGATAATTTCATGCCTTTGTTGGTACAGAAGAAGAAGAGTGGTGCCAATTATTTTCTGAGTATTTTGCTATTACATGCTTATGAGGTTTGCCAAACTTTTTTTTTTTTTGGTCTTTAGATAAATAATTGCTAGAAGAAATAAGGGTATAATTGGTAATTGATCCCTTCGATAGTAATATGTGTGCCCACAATTACTTGATAAGAGTGATTTTAAAAAACCAGCTAGTGATATTTCATGAAACCCTCGAGGTTTCAAATTATCCCAATTATTTATTAACCACGTGGGTTACATATATATTTTAAAAATAATAAGGAGATGCTTCCTAAAGCACTAAAGCATAAAGGGGTTATCTGTAAAACACAAAACTATAAGGGGTTCAAATTTCATGCACATTATGTTTATATATTTTAGGTATTCTGCAATTTTAGTTTTAAACAAGGGTAATCTTGACATTTTGTAGATTCCGCTATGTAAGATCATCATTTTCATCACTTGACACTTTAGTTCAAACCATGAGGGGATTATATAGTTTTTGAAACTATTGGGGGGTTGTATAAAAAATCGCTAAACCATAAGGGATAAAGTGTTTTACTCAAAAAATATTTTCTACAAATAAACATAGTAATAAGACAAGCTGACATAATTATAAGGTAAGGAAAATAAATTATGTAGAGACTAGATTGAAAGAATTTTCTATTAACATAGAGAGAGAGAGAGAGAGACTGTGCAGGGAATTTTGAAGTTACAAGCACAATAAAAATATTTAGAAAGGTCTAAAATATGTGTAGATTTGCAACGTGTGTATTTGCAGCAATAAATACAAATAATGTATGTCCTGAATAATGCTTATTTGGGTCCATATCCATGTTTTATTACATATTTTCCTCTCATAGAGTGTTAATCTGTTAAAATATGATGAAATGATACTACCAAAAAAGATTTTACAGTGGTAATTATAATTTTTTAAAAAGATAGATGATACTTGTGCTTCATTCTTGTTGGCAACCTTCTTCTCTCACCCAAAAACTAATTTGTTTATATGCATCATTCTATCGTAGTTAACTATGAAAAGAAGCCAAAACAAGAAATTAAAAACTAAATTAATACCCAAAAAAAGAGAAAAGACTATAATATTTTTTAAATGTACGAAAAGAAAATTAAAGTATAGCATGTGAAAGCAGTGGAAAAAAATGGATACACAACCATTCCTTCACAAGTTGCTAAATTTTTCTCAAAATAAATTAGGTACTATAATGTTCTTCAGGCTTTCTTTCAAATTTGACTTTGCTCTTGTCAAATTAGAAAACAATTTTCATCATTAGATTCATGTCTGATTTTGCAGTGATATTTATTGAAATGATATTGAAGAACTCAGCTCTAAGTAACTCTAATCTAGAGAGAAAAATCTGGAAAACCCATGTGATCATCATTATTTGGATTGAATAATATTCATCTTGATTGACGTGAATTTATTCAGCAAACGAACGACCATATAAATGCAAAAAAAAAAAAAAAAAGTTAAAAGTGAAGATGCGCGAAAACAACTCGGAATAAAAAAAAAAAAGCAACAGATACACTTTCAGTGATTCTAGAAAAAAAAATAAAAAACAAAGGTTTCAAAATGATTAGCAAAGAAAGTGGTAAATTCGTGAAGTATTAAGATTTGCAAAGATATGGTAATTTTTTCTCTTCAATTTAATTTAGGATAAATTACATATAACCCTTTGTGGTTTTATATAATACCAGATGACACCCATTAAGTTTTTAAAATAGCCACTTAACCCCCTTGTGGTTTTATATGAAATGGAGAATAGATAGAATGCATAATCGGTTATGGCAATTTGACTATAAACAGTCCAAAAGTTCATGTGATTAATTTATAATATCTACTTAATATCCTTATGGTTTGCATAAATATTCACTTAATCTTTTATGAGTTTTGCATTTATCCATGTAATTCTGTATGGTTTTGTATAAGGTGGCTAAGTCGTGTTTTCATTCAACGCTTGAGTAAAGGCACTATTGGTATTTCAACCAATGATCTTATATACATTCTTTTATTAAATTTTCAGTTTGTATAAAACTATAGAGGAGTGGATATTTTCAAAATATTAGAGGGTTATGTGATAATAGATGAAACCACGTAGAAATTAATTTACCTTAAAATAATTGTCTCTAAAAAGAATCCATCATACCTTTTGTACTTTGCAATATTTAATGAATACTGTTACATTATAATAAATTAATGTAAAGAATTTTTTTTAATTGACATGGAAGTTGAACACTTAGGCATTGTTTGATAATCCAATTTAGCATTTAAATTTAATGATTCAAATCTTAACAGACGCGTTTGATAATCAAAATTAGAAAATTTGAATTAATTAAATAACATTGAATTTTCTAAAGAAAACTTGTTCAAAAAAAAAAGTGATAAGCTATTCACTGATCATTTAATGTGATATAAAGTTGAATGTATTAGATTTAATATTTAACAATTTAGTAATTTAACGGATTTATATTTCAAATTTCACATTTTAATTTTCAGATAACAATTTTTTCAAACACACCCTTATATTAAATTTATGTAAGACTATTTTGATATCTTTTTCTCGAAGTATGCAACCCTGTATTACATTGAGAACTAAAAAAAAAATTAAAATCCAGTATATAATTATATAGGACGTATGAAATCAAAACAAGCGCCCAAAGCAATGTTTTCAAACCGACTGCCAGAACCTGCATGACGGTTATGCTCAACCTCGTCCGATCGGTCCACCGGCTGGTTCACCGTTTTGTTTTATCTGGCATAATCTACAAAACACCAAAGAACGCCTGGGTTATTAATGATATTTTTCAAATTTTTTGAGGGGAAAAAGTTTAAACCCAATAATTTTGAATACATTAATCCAAAAGTACTTTATCTTGAAGTGTCTTTTAAAATTTTCTTAATAACATGAAAATTGAACATAAATTTTCTGAAAATTGATATATGTAATTTCTTTCAACCATACAAAAAAAAAAAAAACTCAAAAATTTGAAATATTAGATACATTTTAACCAAAATTGGAAAACAAAAAAAAGAAAACCAACATCAATAAATGAAAAGAATTCAAAGTTTCAAATTAAATACAAAAAACCTACATACTGAAAATAAATAAAAGGAAGAAAACTTGTATAGATTATGTTAAAGTTGTGGAAGAAAACTTCAAGAGATTAAACTAAATACATGGAGATTTTAAAAAAGAGAGAGGTAGAGAGGTGGAGATGAGAAGAGGGAAGAATAGAGTTTAACAGAAATTTATTAGTAACCCTAAAACTAATGATTAAAGAGAAATGATGAGGTGAAATGGAAGGATGCAAGATTGAATCATCTCGATGGTGGAATTTAGTAACTCTAAAATTAGTGATTAAAAGAGGATTGATGGAGGTAAAATTGGAAAGAATGCAAGATTGAATCCTTTGAATGTGGAACTTAATAACATTAAAAATTAGTGAAAAAAGGAATGATAGAGGTGAATTGAAAATGATGCAAGATTGAAGCCCGAATGTGGAAATAGAGAGTATATAGATGGTAAATGGAAGTTTCATTTTTATTTTACTTTTCATTAGTTTTATAAATTTTTGTACTCATCTAACTTCAAAAATACTTGTTGGTGCGGTGGTTAAGACACTGTGTCTTATATGAGGCCCCAAGATCAAATCTCACTATTACCTACATTTTATATTTTCAAAAAAAAAAAAAGTCAAAACCGCTTGCCGCACGGTTCTTGATGGTTTTTTGATCACTTCCGACTATTATAGAGAACCAGACCGGTGGCATGGCCGGTTCGCGGTTCAACCGGTCGAACCGGCCGATCCGGTCCGGTTCTAAAAACATTGGCCCAAAGAGTGTTTTGGTTTTCTATTGGAATTAAATTTTCAAGCTACGTCCAAATTAATAATAACTCCTCCAAATGCCTAACCTCTGTCCAAATTGGCAATCCAAATTTTTATTTCTTTTTTTCTTTTTTAGGTTCAATAGCAACATCTTACCACTACGTCTACATTTACGTTGACTCTAAGGAGGAAGAGAGACCCAACCTGAGTTAGAGTTAAAAGGACTAAACCATCTCTGAGACCGAGAAAACTAAACCACCTCTAAATCAAACAGGTTGAAAGAAAATCGGTGCAATTAAGGCATCTTTCAAACTAGGAGAAAAGATTCAATCTCCCCACCTACATCGAGAGCTTTGCTCTGGCGGTGTGCCCAGTTGGTTCCAAATTTGTATTTCTATTGTCAACAACTTTGCCCCATTTGTTTTGCAGTTTCTTCTAGTTTAGAGTATTATATCTTCGCTGACTCACTCTTACGTTAGTATCTATTAGATGCAATTTGTCTGTATCCGATTCGACTTGCACATTTTTAGGCTGAATCATAATCCATTCATACCTACCTCAGCCTCCGCAGCTCGGCTGACTCATACCTGCGTAAGTATCTATTAGATGCAATTAATCTCCTTCCAAATTCTTGTTACAAGAAATTTGATCCGAGTCAGTCAGTTGCCAAACTTAGTATTTGGTCAAAAATTAATAAAAATACTCTAAATAAGATTGTGGAGCCTATTATTTTCTAAATTAGATGGGATCGAAATAAGATTGTAAGATGGTTATTTATCTGATGCTAGGTAATTGATCCATATCCGATAAACTTATCTAATCGTATCTCTTTATTATTCTTAACTCTACAATATATGGAAAGTTACCGTTATTCCCTACGAATATGGAAATTTACCTGTTTTTGTGGTTGCTAAGTAGTTTATCCATACCCAACAAAAAAGTAAAGTTACCTAATTGGTTAATAGTATCACTTTTTTAAGTGAGTAATTGGTCCACGTTAATACAAACTTATCTAACTTTTATCTCCTTGCTATTCTCAACCTGTAAATTTGGAAAGTTACCTAATCTCCCTAGTATTCCTTCACTCTATAAATAGCCTACCTTAGGTCAGTTGTAATTACATCTTACGTTGGATTGTTTTAGCACGTTTACATTACTTTCGTTGAGAGATTCAGCATTCGCTTCATCGAGAGGCTCAGGATTCGTTGCAATAATGGCGCAGACACAAGAAGCAAGCAAAACTGCTGGGAAGCCCATCCGTTGCAGAGGTAAATCTGCAACGACTATCATATTCGTAGAGGAATATTACTTAGTTGTTGAGCTGCAAAAGTATTACGGGTTGTTATTTTCCATGCTGGTTTAAATGTTATTGTTCATCCATTCCATTGCAACTTCCTCCCTTTTCACACACACGACCAGGACTGCGTCTAAATTCTGTATGCCTCTCTGAAAATCAGTGATTGATTGGCTGTTATACGTTCAGCATTAACTAGTTTGGATAATTTAATTGTTCTCCCCAAACCCATCTCCGATTCAGGTAATGCAATCTTGTGTTGTATGGTTGATTTATTGGTATTCCTTTTCAATTCAGCCCCCTTTCAATGTATCGTCCTTTTTATCTACAAAGATTCATCAACAGCTCTAGAGTTAATTTCCCTGTAATTGATACCACTATCAGTATGATCGTATGTTTTTTTCCTTCAGAAACGTGATTTATGGTCCTTTCTTGGTACTTCAAATTGTACAAGGCTATCTGCAATAACTATGATGCATGATCTCTGTTACAGGGATTCATAAAATATGTCAAGTACGAGCGTTTCTCTGTTGTACAGAATCTTTGCTTTCTAACACGGGATTCTCTTGTGCTGATGCACACATTTTCTTGTTTGTCAAAGATGTTAATTTACCTGTTTCATGAAATCTGGTAGAATATGTGTATTTACTTATTTGCCGGATGCAGCTGCCGTTGCCAGGAAAGCAGGGGAGCCATTAGTGATAGAGGAAATCATAGTTGCCCCTCCAAAAGCCCGTGAACTTCGCGTTCGAGTCTCATGCTCCGCCCTGTGTTTCAGTGACATCCATTTCTGGAGACTCAAAGTACGAATCCCATGCCCTCTAATCAGATAATCAGCAGCGTTTTGCACATTAATCTATACACTTACCTCATATTCTGACAAACTCTTTTGTTCTGTTTGAAGGAACCTCATGGATATTATCCAAGAATTTTCGGCCACGAAACTGTTGGGTGAGTTCTTCCGTTCGTGCCAAGTACTAACAAGATCATAACATTGTTCAAAGCACTAGATCGATTTCTGATCATGTTTGATTTTGTTTAATGTAGGGTTGTGGAGAGCGTTGGAGAGGGAGTCGAGGATGTAAAGGTGGGGGATACTGTCATCCCATCATTCTTGGCATACTGTGGAGAATGTCCTGATTGCACATCCATCAAAAGCAACCAATGCTCCAAATTGAGATTCGAACTCTCTCCTTATATTAGAGATGGGACTAGCCGATTTTCCGATACAAAAGGAGAGACAATTTACCACTTTGGCTACACATCAGGTTTTAGTGAGTACACTGTGGTGGACATCACTCACGTTACAAAAGTAGATCCTGCAATTCCACCCAGTAGAGCATGCCTGCTTGGCTGTGGAGTATCGACTGGTAATGTTTGTTGAATTCAATTCACCCTAGGCAGAATTTGATTCACTTTGTACTTCTTAATAAGACCAATTTATATTTCTAATCACGGATCAGCAGAATATAGCATACTAGTGCATTCTTTTTATCGAATCTACTAGTAGCACCATGACTAACCATCTTAAAAACCGAAACTCTTCTTTCAGGAATAGGTGCTGCATGGAAAACAGCCGATGTTGAAGCAGGTTCAACGGTAGCTATATTTGGATTGGGAGTAATTGGATTATCGGTAAAATCTTGCAGCATTCCTATAAGTATCAAAGTTCCTTCTTTCATACTGGCATTAGATCTGCTATAGGCCATCAAAGTATTGATTTAGAAGTGGAAAATTTAGGTTGCTGAAGGAGCAAGGCTTCGTGGAGCTAAGACAATTATCGGTGTGGATTTGAACCCTGATAAAGTTGAAATAGGTAATTATTACATGTCTGAGATGTTTTCAGTGCTAGTTTGTTCTTCATAGTCTGGGAATCAAGTTGAAGTCAAACATCACAATAATTGCTTTTCTTCAGGTAAAAAGGTTGGCATTACTCATTTTATCAACCCAAAGGACCTTGGTGGTAAACTTGCCAGCGAGGTATACATCTTATATTGATACTGCAATCTCCAATGCATTTTTATTTATGATATGGCATCAGCCAAGATAGAGCCAGTGCTTTGGAAAACAGAGTGCTATGTATAGCAATTATGCTTTTTCATTATAGCGCACAATTCACAATTGGTCTGTTGATGTCAACTGCTGCTCTTTTCTGTACAAATCAGGTGATTCTTGAGATGACCGACGGGCTTGGTGCTGATTACTGCTTTGAATGCGTCGGCTTAGCATCCCTATCACAAGAAGCATTTGCTTGCTGCAGAAAGGTTCGTCTCTTAAGTTGCACATTTTGATCTCTTCTAGAGCATTTGAAAACAACAGGGTAAGAGACCCTGCTGTTTCGCAGCTACTAAATGAGATTTCATGTACAATGTCTCTAATTTCAGGGATGGGGCAAGACCGTTATATTAGGAGTGGACAAGCCAGACTCAAAGTTTATCCTCAACTCCCTAGTGAACTCTCATAGTGGGAAAACTGTCACAGGAGTCCAATATGGCGGTCTCAAGCCTAATATTGATATTGCCATTCTTGGAAAACGGTACTTGGACAAGGTACTACTGATCTTCTAAGCTTTATCTTCCGAAGAATATTAACTTTACAGTTTCTTCAGGAATCAAAAAAATCACGGCTGTCCCTGATTACTTAAATCTTGAACACCAATGCAGGAACTTCAGCTGGACTTGTTTGTCACACACCAGATCAAGCTTGAAGACATCAACAAGGCTTTCAAGTTGCTCATGGAGGGAAAGTGCCTCCGGACTGTGATTTGGTTGGACCAGGAGAGGGCAGGTGCAGATGGTGTGACCTTTGATGAAATATAAGGAACAGACTCACAAGTATTGTTAAATGGTCTCATTTAATAGAGAACCATATCTGCAGATTTGTTCAACATGTGCATTACAATTGTTATAGTATTAAGTTACACGAGTCCATGTAATCATGTTATTCTGTTTTCTTTGAGAGCTGAAATGCCTAAAAATCTCTAAATTCTGCTATTCACAATTGATTGTAAAACCATTGAGCTCACTGTTGCATTGTTGTATTACAATCTTCTTTTCTTACGAGCAATGTGTCCATTTGATATTTAAACAGCCAATCTTTCCTAATCTCCCGTAGTTCGACTGAAAATAACAGAAATGTTCGATCGAAAAATACGGATATGATTCTTGTACAATTGCATTGAATATTTTATCGCAGTATTACTTTCATCACAATGGAAAAAAATAATTCCACATTTTTGGGTGAATCTCTATCATAATTTATAGTTTGGATATAAACAAAATAAAGAAAATGTTCGTTGAAACATATACAAATAAATCTTGTAAGTTAATTTCTGTGTTACTTCCATCATGATGGAAAAATAAGTTCTCATTCCTTGGAGAATCTCTTATCATAATTTAGGGTCTGCATATAAACATAGTAATAATAAGATAAGCTAACATAATTACAAGGTAAGCAAAATGAATTAAGTAGAGAATAAATTGAAAGAATTATCTGCTAACATAGAGGGAGAGGGCAGGGAATAAATTCGAGTTTTAACCCTAATCATGAATCAAGAAAAAATTCGAGTTTTGTTCTATTTCTTTTTTTTTTCTCTACCACTTGTATGCTTAAATTTGCTTAACATTTTAATGGCAGTAGTAGTAGGTAGACAAGGATATAATTCGAGGGTGTATATTATTGATGCTTATTAGGATCAATATATTCCCTTATGTGTTTTTGCTGGAAAAAAAAAAAAAAACATGCTTTTGATTGAACTAGTAATGGCTACTAGGAGTGTTCATATTTTTTAAAAAAATATTGAAAAACCAACTGATCTAGTTTAGATTGAATTCTGGATTTTGGTAAAATAGAATTCGAAAAAAATGAAATATAATGTTCAGTAAAGTAGTTCAGAAGCAGATATTAAAAATACATTACTGAATTATCGAATTACAAATACATACAAAAACATACATATATATACATACATATACATATGTGTGTGTGTGTGTGTGTGTGTAGTTATATACTCTCTATTAAGAATAGAGTAAATCTTAATCCTTTTACTAAAAACTAATTAGCAATTTCCCAGTAGCTAATTTAACTATACTATATTTGGAAGTCAAATTTTGATTGAAGTTGACATGTTGGAGTTTAACTTGACAATTAAATTTGGAATTCATGTTTATCTCAATGTTGTTTAAGAATTGAGATTATGAGTTAGGAGTTAACATTATGAGCTTTATGAAATCTTTTTTTATACCACATTTGTTTGAGTTAAATTAATTGAATTTTGTTGGAAAAGCATATGAGATATTACTCTGTTACAATATTTTTTTAGAGAAATAAAATATTTTAACTTACTATTGACGTTTCGGATTTTAGATATTACCAAAATTTTTGTTACCAAATTCCGGAGTACTGGCCAATGAGCACTTGTAATGGTTGCAATATGATAGCAAGTACAGATTTTCTTTTGGCATTTGGTGTGATTCATTTATTTGTTCTTGTTGGTTTAGAAAGATAGAGGCGCTGGCTCCTCTTTTCTGTAAAGCGTGATGAATACATAGCAGGGTTGAAAGAAATTAAAACAACAATCAAAAGTTGACTACTAGAAACTCATAAAGGTGAGGTTAATCTGGGAATAGGGAAACTGTAACTACCCTATACGTTCATGGGGGCAAATTATTATTAACCCTTTAAAAAAATGTAGACCATTAACGTTTGTTTTCCATGATGGCAACTCTGTTCCTTTCTTTAGTTTTTAACATTAATTTATGGTAACATTGTAGGAAATTGTTTTACACATATTATTATTCAAGTTTTACTCTAGTTCTTAATTGGTCATCAAACCCACTGCATGTATGTCATCCTCTCTTACTTGTGCAACTTTTCGAAAAAGTAATTTCATAATTGAAATAATTAGTTCAAGTCAAAACATAGTAGTATAAAATGTCTGCTAAAGAGTGTACGGGCAAAAATGATGTTTGGGAGTGAAGTTTTTGGGTGTTTGTACAAAACTCTACTATAACTTACTGTAAAAGTTGTAGAAAAAAATTTTAGAAATAAGTTTTTTTACGTGTTTTGAGGGTGGTATATTAAAAATTTTGGGAGTTTTTTGAGAATTCTTACAGATAACGTAGGAAACAAATAAGTTTTATACAAACTTGAAAAAAATTTGAGTTAAATTTTGAAAGTTTTTAAAGGATTCCTGTAAAGTAGGAAACAAACAAATTGTATACAAATTTACTAAAAACTTGAGATACCAAACAAGGCCGAAGTTTGGGTCTCCAATAATTTGCAGCTATGCGATTTTTTTTTTTTTTAGTTCTTAAAAGTGTTGACAAAAATAAATGCTGTCCTCAGTGTTTAGCACTTGTGCAATTTTAATCTCTAAAGTTTGAGCAAAAACAAATTTGGTCTCCACTGTTTCCAACTCGAAGCATTTAAAACAATTGACAAATTTTTACAATTTCAATCACATGTTCATTAAATTAATTTTAAAAAAAAAATCAAAACAATAGTTAGCATTAAACACTAAAAATAATTGACATGATGGTTGGTTTCTATCAATTATTGAGAGTTTTCTCTCATTTTCATAAGTTTTTTATTCATGTTTGAGATTCGTTCATGTACATTTCTTCTTTAGAGATTGTTCATGTAACCACTTCGCTTCTCCACTACTGCATTAGTTACTTGCATGTTAACACACTAGTTGTTAGTCGTTAATTTTCTCATCCAAAGTTAGCCGCTATTTTGCTTCTTTATTTTTAAATTCAATTTGAGGGACATATGACTGCAATCGATTAATTTCTTTTAGTGACTGGAAAAATTTTTTCAATTGCCCTAAATTTGCTTTAGGATATATTATGACCAAATTTAATTCTTGCCAAAATTTTAGAGATTAAACTACACGGATACAAAATATTGGAAACCAGATTCATTTTTGTCAAAATTTTATGGACTAAAACTTCACTTTCTCTAAATATGCATACAAGTTGTTCGATAATTGACGACATGAAAATTATCACCAACTAAATATAAGTTCTTAAGCTTCAACTTAATGAATATAATCTGACATGTACTAACAATTATTTATTTGCCAGCTATAAAAGTTTGGAATTGTTATGCAATTTTGCTAACCTTGATCAGACGTACGTAGAATTTTAAACCATATTAATTTTTTCAGACTCAAAGTCTTACAAAGTGTAAGGAAGAAAGGGAAGGGGTTAAAAAACGAATTCAAGACCTCATTGTCAATAGGCAAATATCCCCACCAGTTAAGTCAGAATTTGCAGTTGGGAGCCATAAAATTTTTTTTTTTTGTTTTTTTTTTGTTTTGGGGGTACCCTAAAGCACCATCTACATTTACCTTAACATAACCTTGAGGTGGTGGAATCCATCTAATCTGGCATTCTTGTGTTTGCCTCCTCCCATTAGCTTGGAGAATAGCTTCTTTGGCTTGTTCTACCATTTCCAAAATTTTGGGAGCCATATTAACTTCACCCTGAATTTTAAGCAAAATATTGCAAGATATACTAAAAATATTGATCCAAACTTGCAAACACAATTGTCTTGTACCTTTCAATTTGACTTTGCTCTTGCTAGGATACTTTAATGGCCTCAGTTTATTATTAGGAAAAAAATTTTCATCATTAGGTTCATGACTGATTTTGCACTATATATATATATATATATATATATATATATATATATATATGTTTTTTATTTATTTTGCTTATTGAAAAGATATTGAAGGGATTCACCGTTATGTGAATCAACTTTAATCTCGGAGAAGGATCTTGAAAACCCATGTGATCATGCTTGACCGGTTCAGCTTCCTATAGCGCACATTGTTGGATTGAATTAAATGTATATTGATTGATGCGCACTTATTCAGCACATGAACTGCCTTTTTCATGCCGAAAAAACGGTTAAAAGTGAAGATGCACGAAAAACTCGGAATCAAAACAGCAACAGATACACATTCAATGATCTCCAAAAAAAAAAGTAAGATTGATAATAAAAAATGAACATCTTAATTAATTAATTACGCTGAATTTTCCAGGTAGTATACATTCAATGATTTCCAAAAAAAGATTGATAATCAAAATAGAACATCTTAATTAATTAAATTACTTCGAATTTTCTAGGTAAAACTTACTCGAAACACGGTGATAAGCTATTTAATTATCACTTAATGTAGAGTACGTTCAAATGCTATGATTTTAATACTTAACAATTCAGTGACTGAATAGATTCAAATTTTAAATTTCAAATTTTATATTTCAATTTTTAGATTTCAGTTTTATCAAATGTACTCTTAATTCAATAATCATCTCAAAAAATCCATAAAACTTTTCGTATACTTTGCAATATTTGATGAATACTGTTATATTATAAAAAATTTATGTGAAGAAGTTCTTAAAAATTGACACTGTCATCGAAGGTACAGAATAAGTTAATTTTCTAGAATAAGTATTAATAAATATGTAAGAGGAGAGATGCCCAAAGAATGTTTTGGTTTTCTATTGGAATTAAATCAAGTTATTTCCAAATTGACAATAACTTCTGTCCACATTGGCAATCCAAATTTTTATTTCACTTGCCAACAACTTTGCAGTTTGCACATAACTACCTTAGCCTCAGCAGCTTAGCTGACTCATACTTGCGTCAGTATCTATTCGATGGAATTAATTTCAATCCAAGATTCTTGTTACAAGAAATTTGATCTGAATCAGTCACTTGTAACAAGAAATTCGATCCGAATCAATCACTTGCCAAACTTAGTACTTGATCGAAATTCAATAAAAATACTCTAAATAAAATTGTGAAGCCCATTATTTCTAAATTAAATGTAATTCAAATAAGAATTTAAGACTGTTATTTGTGGGTTGCTAAGTAATTGATCCATACTGCATAAACTTATCAGACATCTTTATTATTTTTAACCTTATAATTATGGAAAGTCACCATTATTCCCTACAAATATTGAAAGTCACTCGTATCCATATCGGATAAACTTATCTAACTTTATTTCTTTATTATGATTGACCATGTAAATATGAAAAGTTACCTAATTATTCAATAGCATCACTATTTTCCATTATTCCCTACAAATATGAAAAGTTACCCGTATTTTTAGTTGCTAAGTAATTTATGCCTACCCATAAACTTATCTAACATTATCTCTGTATCATTCTTGACCCCAAGTTATTAGTTAACAGTATATTGACTATTTCTCCCTATTATTCTTGAGTCTTGACCTGTAAATTTGGAAAGTTACATGGTATTATTCCTTCACCCTATAAATAGCGGACCTTTGATCAGTTTTAATCACATCTTTCGTTGGATAGTTTTAGCACGTTTACATTACTTTCATTTAGAGATTCAGCATTCGCTTCCTCGAGAGATTCAGGACTCGTTGCAATGGCGCAGACACAAGAAGCAAGCAAAACTGCTGGCAAGCCCATCCGTTGCAGAGGTAAATCTGCAACGATTATCATATCAGTGGATTAATATTACTTAGTTTTGATTTGCAAAATCATAACGGATCGTTATTGTTTTGTTATTTTCCAATGTTTGTATTAAATGTTGTTGTTCATCCATTCCATTGCAACTTCCTCTTTTTCACACGCAAAAAGACCAGGACTGCGTCTAAATTCTGTGTGTCTGTCTCGACACCAGTTCTTGATTGGTTGGTAGACATTCGTGGGGCTGTTTAATTTTGTCAACCATGATAGCTAAATATAATAGTAGCCCTTCTGCCATTACCCACTAACTAGTCTCGATTAATTTTTTTCCACAATACCATCTGCAATTCGGGTACTGCAATCTTGTGTAGTATGTGCTGATTTAATCGGCATTCCTATTCAATTCAGCCCTTTCCAATGTATCGTCCTTTCTATCCATAAATATTCATCAAAAGTTCTAAAGTTAGTTTCCGTGTAGTTTGATGCCAGTATAAGTATGAACGCATTTTTTTTTCCCCTTCAGAAGCGTGATTTATGGTCCTTTCTTGGTACTTTTTTATTGTATAGGGCCATCCGCAATAACTTTGATGCATGATCTCTGTTACAGGGATTCATAAAATATGTCAAGTACGAGCGTTTCTCTGTTATACAGATTCTTTGCTTTCTAACACGGGATTCCCTTGTGCTGATGCACATTTTCTTGTTTGTCAAATATGTTAATTTACCTGTTTCATGAAATCTGGTAGAAGATGTGTATTTACTTATTTGCCGGATGCAGCTGCCGTTGCCAGGAAAGCAGGAGCCATTGGTGATAGAGGAAATCATGGTTGCCCCTCAAAGGCCCGTGAACTTCGCGTTCGAGTCACAAGCTCCGCCCTCTGTTTCAGTGACATCCATTTCTGGGCTCAAAGTATGAATCTCTCATCCTCTAATCACATAATCAGCATTACTTTGCACATGAATCTATACTTAGCTCATATTTTGTTCTGTTTGAAGGAACCTCATGGATATTATCAAGAATTTTCGGTCACGAAACTGTTGGGTGAGTTTCTCCATTCATGCTAACTATTAACAAGGTCATAACTTTACTCAAAGCAGTTGAGCGATTTCTGATCACGTTTGATTTGGTTTAATGTAGGGTTGTTGAAAGTGTTGGAGAGGAGTCGAGGATGTAAAGGTGGGAGATACTGTCATCCCATCATTCTTGGCATACTGCGGAGAATGTCCTGATTGCACGTCCATCAAAAGCAACCAATGCTCCAAATTGAGATTCGAACTGTCTCCTTATATTAGGGATGGGACCAGCAGGTTTTCTGATACCAAAGGAGAGACAATTTACCACTTTGGCTACACATCGGGTTTTAGTGAGTACACTGTGGTGGACATCACTCACGTTACAAAGGTAGATCCTGCAATTCCACCCAGTAGAGCATGCCTGCTTGGCTGTGGAGTATCGACTGGTAATGTTTGTTGAATTCAATTCACCCTAGGCGGAATTTGATTCACGTTGTGCATGCTTTTTCTCGAATCTACTTCTAGCACCATGACTAACCACCTTGAAAACCTAACTCTTCTTTCAGGAATTGGTGCTGCATGGAAAACAGCCGATGTTGAAGCAGGTTCGACGGTAGCTATATTTGGATTGGGAGTAATTGGATTATCGGTAAAATCTTGCAGCATTCTCATAAGTATCAGAGTTCCTTCATTCATACTGCATTAGATCTGCAATAGGCCATCAAAATATTGATTTAGAAGTGGAAAATTTAGGTTGCTGAAGGAGCAAGGCTTCGTGGAGCTAAGACAATTATCGGTGTGGATTTGAACCCTGATAAAGTTGAAATAGGTAATTATTACATGCCTGAGATGTTTTCAGTGTTAGTTTGTTCATCATGGTCTAGGTCAAGTTGAAGTCAAACATCACAATATTTGCTTTTCTTCAGGTAAAAGTTTGGCATCACTCATTTTATCAACCCAAAGGACCTTGGTGGTAAACTTGCCAGTCAGGTATACATCTGATATTAAAACTGCAATCTCAATGCATTTTTATTAATATGGTATCGGCAAAGATAGAGCCAATGCTTTGGAAAACAGTGTGTTATGTATTGCAATTATGCTTTGTCACTATAGCGCAATTCACAATTGGTCTGTTGATGTCAACTGCTGCTCTTTCTCTGTACAAATTAGGCGATTCTTGAGATGACCGACGGGCTTGGTGCTGACTACTGCTTTGAATGCGTCGGGTTACCATCCCTATCACAAGAAGCATTTGCTTGCTGCAGAAAGGTTCGTCTCTTAAGTTGCACACTTTGTCTGTCCTATAGCATTTGAAAACAACAGGGAAAGAGACCCTGCTGTTTTGCAGCTACTAAATGAGATTTCATGTACAATGTCTCTAATTTCAGGGATGGGGCAAGACCGTTATACTAGGAGTGGACAAGCCAGACTCGCAGTTTATCCTCAACTCCCTGGTGAACTCTCACAGCGGGAAAACTGTCACAGGAGTCCAATATGGTGGTCTCAAGCCTAATATTGATATTGCCATTCTTGGAAAACGGTACTTGGACAAGGTAGTATTCATTTTCTAGCCTTTTATCTTCCTAAAAATATTAACTTTATTCAAGAATCAAAAAATTGCCTCTGTCCCTGATTGCTTAAATCTTGAACACCAACGCAGGAACTTCAGCTGGACTTGTTTGTCACGCACCAGATCAAGCTCGAAGACATCAACAAGGCTTTCAACTTACTTGTGCGGGGGAAGTGCCTCAGGACTGTGATCTGGTTGGACCAGGAGAGGGCAAGGGCAGATGGTGTGACCTTTGATGAAATATAAGGAGTTGATTCACAAGCACTGGGCTTGTTCTTTTAAAATTTTCCTCAAGGAATATGTTAAATGGTCTCATTCATTTGAGAACCATATATCTAGATTTTGTCAACATTTGCACTTCATTTGTTATGGTATTAATTTACACAAATACTATTCATGTTATTCTGTTTTCCATGTTGATCTGAAGTGCCTTAAAAATTTAATAAATTCTCCAATTCAATGGATTGCAAAACCATATGAGCTTGTTTTTCAATTTGTCTTGTGAGGATTTCTATTTTCCTCCCATTATTTCCAGTATTGAGTGATAGGACAAAGTACAAAGTACAAGTCTCCACATCTATTCCAGACTTCACTAAGTGCAACAACCTTGCTTGTTGGCAGGGAAGGAACGAAATGATCACTGAGCCAAAGCTAAGATTTGTTAATGATCGAAACCTAGTCTAGTGAAGAGAGGTCAAGTTCAATGAGAATTATATAATTCAGTAGAAAACGAGAAATTGAACAAAAAAAATTAGCAAGTCTGTTTGACAATTTTTTGGAAATACATTGTTGATTTTAGCCAAATTTATGACTAGTTTCCAATCCCAAGAGTACGGCTATCCCTTTCCCACCATGCAGGGTCTCTTTAAAACGGTGTCAAAGTCATCCCTAAATTGAATCTTCTTGTGAGACTGTTTGCTTTATGAAAACTTTCAAAACAGAACACCAAAATGTTCGAAATGAATTAATATTCTATTCACTAATCACCACTGTATGCATGATAACTCATTTAAATTTAAATTTAAAATTTCAATTTTATCCATTTGTCATGCATTTAAATATAATAACATTTACATCGATTATATACAACATTAACTCTTTTGTTTTGGCTTACTGTTGCATTGTCATATCATGATCATCTTTTCTTTCAAGCATTGTGTCCATCTGATCCTTAACCATCAATCTTTTTTAATCAACAATAGTTTAACTGAAAATAAAAATAATTTTTCACCTAGAAATACATATAGGAATGTCAATGGTGAGGTTTGGGTTGGATATCTTTGGTCTAAATTTAAACCCATTAAATTTAATTAGACCTAAATCAAATTCAAACCCGGAGACCCTTGTGGATCTAAAAAGTATGTCCAAACTAAAACCCTCATAAGTCTAGATATCCACAGATATTTTTTCTAAACATATTAAATTAAAATATATAGAATTCAAAAATAAAATAAATGTCATCTAATTTTTTATTTTCAAGTAATAAAAGTAATATTCAAGAAATTGAATGCAACATTATGAACTCAAAGAAACAATTATTATCATGCTATTCATTTTCAAAACTCAATTGCATCCATAGCCAACTTTTCATTTATTTGCCTTTATTTATTCTCCACCTCCATAAAAAAGTTGTACCAATGGTAGGAGAAAAGAAATAATTTGTTAGATTTCTAATAAAATGAAGTAGAGAGGGAGAGAAAAACAATAGAAACACACAATAGATAGGCAGAATTAGGTAATATTTTTTTTTAAGTTAAGAGATATTTAACGGTCACAAAGTCTTACTATATTTGATCCAACAGCCGTAGAATATTAGATTAGTTTATAAATTTAATAATATATATGTATACATACATGCTGTAGACACCAAATTTTGACTATTTCTTTTGTTTTCCTATGTTTTTATCTATTAATGTTTAGTTATTTATATTTGAATTTTCTAACATATTTTCTCATTTTGTAGGTTTTCTAAAAAAAAAAAAAAAAAAAAAAAAAAAAAAAAAAAAGTCATAAAACGCGTGTGAGTCAGCAGCGAACTAGTCGTGAACCTGATCGTGTAAGAAAAAAAATGACGCTGATTTTCCGTAAGCTTGGATCATCCTTTTCGGTTGATTTTCATGCTTGAGCGATAAGAAACCTATTTAAACATTCCTCAACTCACCCCTAAACCCTAACAAGCTGATCTAACGTTCAAGATTAGCTCACCTCATCCAAGAACATCAAAACCCTTAGTTCTAGGTTTGGGTGGCTATAAATAGCCTAGATTAGGGTTTAGCAAAAGCATGGAAAATCAGAGAAAAGAGGCAAAAGGCGGAGGTGAAGAGAAAAAATCGAGAAAACGCTGGAAATTAGAGAGAAAAAGGAAAAGAAAGAAGAAAAAGAAAAGTTAGGGTTTCCCTGAAGAGCTTATTCTTGAATTTCGGCCTCTTCCTTCGCTTTTTGTTCAACTATTCGTGTAGCATACTTATACTCTATTCTTTATTTTTTGATCGTAAAATTGTAAATTTGGGCCTTTGGTGGAACCAGGTCTTGAGTAGTTTTTTTTATTTTGGGATATTTGATGATGATTATCATTTGTTATATATGTTGTTTATAAGGCCTTGGTAAGGCTATTAGATTGGTTTTTTACGTGTAAAATTAGATGTTTGATGCTTCGTGATGATCTTGTTGTGATTCCGAGAAATTTCTGGAAAAATGTTCTTCACGCGTTTTGAAGATGTGAAGAACGCGGGGACTACTACGCGGATCATCCGCTGAACGTCCGTTCCTCGAAAGTTGTGAAAGCAGCGGACCTCTTGCGCGGACAACTTCGCTGTAACGATCCAGCGTTTCGTTGAATGTTTGAAGATGTGAAGAAGCGCTGGGCTGTTTACGCAGGTCAGCGCTGTCAGCCCTCGTTTCCATCACGGTTCTTCCCTTCCCCTTTTGCCTATTTGATGATCGATGCTTAAGATTTGGCCTTCTTGATTTTATCTTGTTTTGACATGATCTGAATGCTGATATTTGATGCTTTAAATAGATCCTTTTGCCTCGAGGATTTTGTTTTGTGATATTGTCTCAAAACTGGAAGCAATCTTCCTTTTTTATTTTGAAGATGGGAAGAACTGTTACGGAGTTCAATGCGCTGGTGAGTCCGCGCTTTCCTCCTGGTCTTTGATTTTTTTTTTTACTTCGTAACGCTAACTGTGTTGTTGCGGTTCAGCTTTCTACTCGCTAACCTCTGCATTTTGTATTTTGTTGATATTTCCTGCTCTTTTGTTCCATCTTACTCTATTTCCTAGTCTTGTCCATGTTGCTTGCGTAATCTGTTTAGACATCCTTTTCTTGAATTTTGATTGATTTTTCCTTAAATTGGTACCTTGATCCCTTTTGTTGACATTGAGTCTTAGATAATCATTTCCATCATCTAAGGATTCAATTAAGGCCTCATATCAAGGGATGGTAACTTCTTTCTCCTATTATTTGCTTATTATGTGTTTTGCATGATTTTGCATGTTTTAAATTAAGTTTTCCTTTACTTTCACTCATGTCTAGTCTTTATTTATGTTATTTAATTTTTGAGTAAATCATTTGGAGGCCTTAGATGCCAAGTTGTAATAGATAGGTTTAATTTTGGGCAAAAAGTGTATTTAGTCTAGAAAATGTAATAGTTAGGTTATTATTTCGAATTTTTCCCTTAGAATGTATTTAGATTCCCCCCAATGTAATAATTAGTTTTTTATATGCTTATTTTGCATGCTTGCATGATTATGTGTTTATTTGCTTTCCTAGGGCCTTGCATCTAGATATTATGCCTATGTGCTATGTGTTTATGTGTTTTATATGTTTACTTGCTTTATTATCATGTCTACATAATTATTGTGTAAATATATTGACGTCACCACACTAGTCCAATGCTAGTTGTGGCCTTCCCGATTTCTCACTAATCAATGTTGGTGAGAACCTTTGACAAGGGCTAGTCCAATGCTAGACCCTTAAACACCGTTCATGCATTAGATACAAATTTCACACACCTTTTCACTTTTAGAGTTTCTTTCCATTTTGCATGTCACTATTATCCCACCCCGTGTGTGAAACATCTCATTTAGTTTTCTTTTTATTAGATTAGTGCATTTAAGGCATTACCCTTTGAATTAGGGATAAGGCGGTATGGCTCCCTAGCCTTAGCGCTTTTATTTCCTTCTATGAAAAGGAAGAATTAAAGTCACAATTTAGTCCCACCCATTATGTTGCATTTTCCCTCTTTGGGACATACATATGCATTATTTTAAATGCTATCAAATTCATTCTTTAAAATCAACTTTCTTCTTCATGTTTTAGCAATTCAAAATCAAAAACCATTTTTCTTAAAATTGCATCTTTTGGGAAATTCAAAATTCCTCTTTGCACTTAAAATTTATCCTTTCAAAAATCCAACTTCTTTTCTCTTGATACTTTATAAAATTGCAATTTTGAAAACCCTACTTTTATTCATTCAGTCTCATCATTTGCATTCTTCGTGACCTCCTCGAGGGACCAAATTAGAGGACACAATTAATGTGATCAATTCTAATCACACCTCAAGGAGACATTTGCCTCTCAATCCAACATTAGGTCTAGGTTTTGCAACCATATAGACAACATCCAAATGTGATAAATTTTAAAGTTAGAAATTATGAAATTTTCAACTAAATCTTGCAACTAGCTTTGGCTAGGTTAGAAGGTGCCTTAGAAGCGAGTAACATCGAATCTTTGCCTTCCTTCTTTCAGCCGTGACCCCGAACCTTTTCTCTAGTTTTCAAAGACCACGAGTCTAAAAGGGTTTTCTTTATTTATTTTCATTAATTAAATCTTTTGGGTGACTTGGTACACCTAAACTCCATACCAAGTGGCGACTCCAAACTTTTTCTAAAAACCCTTTTCTAGACTTTTTGTTTTTGGGTCCAAACCGTCGCATTTTTATAGTCCCATGACCCCTTTCCCTTTCATTTTCAACAAATCAAAAATCTTTTCCCTCTTTTTCCATACCATTCGAAAAAAATGGGGCGCGACACATGCATATATACACACGTGTATATGTACACACACATATAGATATTGTTTCATTATATACACATGGATCTAGGTAGGGTCTGAGTTTAAGAAATTAAGTCCAAACTCTACCCAAATATATTGGGCCTGTGTTGGATTTGAATAAGAGTCGACCTATTAACATGTCTAAATACACATATAATTCTTGTAAGATTGCGCCGAATATTTAATTGAAGTATTACTTTCATCCAGATGGAAAAGATAATTCCTCGTTCCTTGAAGAATCTCTGTCATAACTCATAATTTACAGACTGGATATGAACAAAATAAAAGAAATGTTCCTTGAGGTATATACAAATAGTTCTTGTAAGTTAATTTTGGTATTATTTTCATCGTGATGGAAAAAAATATTTCCTCATTCCTTGGAGCATCTCTATCATAATTTAGAGTTTGCATATAAACGTAATTGTAAGGTAAGTAAAATGAATTATGTAGAAAGTTCATTGAAAGAATTATCTGCTGACATAAAGGGAGCGGGGCAGGGAATTTTTTAGTTACAAGCATAATAAAAATATTTAGAAACGTCTAAAATATGTGTAGATTTGCCACATGTGTATTTTCAGCAATAAATACAAACACTATATGTACTGATTCATGTTTTTAGTCCTAATCCATGTTTTACCGTGCATGGAGTGTTAAACTGTCAAAACATGATGAAATGATACTACCCGAAAAAAAAAAAATTTAAATGTAGAATTTAAAATTCTTTTAAAAAGATAGATGCTGCCTGTGCGCTATTGTTGTTGGCAACCTTCTTCTCTCACCCCTAAAGCTAATTTGTTTATATGCATCATTCTAATCGTGGTTAACTATGAAAAGAAGCCACAACAATAAATTAAAAATAAATAAATTACTATCTATACATTGAAAAGATATTGACCTTTTCATATACGAAAAGAAAATAAAGTATAGCATATAAAAGCAATTTAAAAAAATGGATGAACAACCATTATTCCTTCACAAGCTGCTAAATTTTTCTCAAAAGAAATTAGTTATTAAAATGTTCTTCAAGCTTCATAAATATTTAAATAAGGTACCAACAGCAGCCAGCAAATATTTGCTATTCCATAATATAAGTCAATCTGTTTATCTCACCAATTAAGAATGATGCATAAGAACAATCCGCGTTTAAAAAACAAAAAGTCCATCTATTATGGGATAAGGGTTAATCATAGTTAATCCCCTTAAAGTATACCTCATTTCTCACTTTACCCCCTAACCTTTTTTTTCATTTTTGTCTCACTTTATCCCCTATTTGACAAAATTACCACTCTATTATTCTAAACTCTTTTTTTTTCTCTTTTTTATTTGTTATTCCCCTCTTTTCTCCCGTTATTTTCTTTGTTACTTTCTTCTTTCTTTAATTCTTCCTCGTTTCCACAACAAATTTCATCTTAGTGATTGAAGCAAAAAAATAATTCTTTTCTCCTTAAATGATTACAAAATATTCAAACCATGTCCCCAAAATATCATTTTTTAATCTTTCAATTCTTTTACTTTTTCCCCTATTTATTCCAGTTTCTCGTTTTGTTCCAAGAAAATATCACAATATGAAAATTGTGGCCTGATTAATAATCATCAATTGTAATTTGAGACACATGACATCATACAAAAGATTGAAATTAGTTTTTGATACCTTTTAAAGTTTCATCTAAAAATGCAATTACAAATTTAAGATAAAGCTTTTAGTTGAGATGGTTGGGAAGGATGGAAGAGAGAAGAAAGAAGAAAGAGAAAAAGAAATAAAAGAGGGAAAGAAGGGAAAGGAAAAAAGATAAATGAAAAGTCAAAATAATGGAGGGGTAATTTAGTCCTACAGGGGAGTAAGTGATAAAAATTACAAGTTAAGGGGTAAAGTGAAAAATAGGGTATACTTTAAGGAGATTAACTGTAATTAACCCATGGGATAATTTCACAAACCTCCCTTAAAGTTTGACAATTCATATAGTATCCTCCAAGGTTAAAAAATTACACATGCCTCTCCTTATGGTGTAAAATGACAAAAAAGACCTTTATCTAATATTGAATTTAAAGTCTCCATGAAGGGAAGTAATGTAAAGAGTTAAAAAAATAAAGAAGAGTAAAAGCAATAAAGTTCAATCTACTATTACCTCAATCTAATCTTACTCAATATAGTAGTAATTTGGGAGTAAATAAAAAAAGTCTAGTTTCCTCTATAAGTAGATTGTTACTCAATTAGTATCCTTTCTTCTTTTTTTTTTTGGCCGGGGGGGAGGGGGGGGTCATGTAAATATGAACATTTTTCATTTTGAAGGGATAGAAATAAACTTGTTAGAGAACTTTTTTAATGTATGTGAGTAATTATTTGAATTTAACATTGTTAAAGAGCTTTGTTTTTGTAGAGGATAATCACCTAAGGGCATTTTAGGATTATATATAGGATTTTTGGCTTACATAAGCCAAGTGAGACCCAACCTATTTCTTGAGGGAGATTTCTATAATTTTCTGAACATCAAGGGTACTATTTGTAATTTTTAGAAACCTTAGGGGAGGTTTGTGAAATTATCTGAACTATTATCTGTTAATTATGTGAATTTTTTTTCTTGGTAATGGTTTCGTTCCTTGATAAATAAAAATAAAACAAATTTTGATTTCTTTCCAACTATTTTTCATCTTTAAAACCATTTCTGAAACACGAAGTTGGCCATTATAGGAACGTTAATAAAGTAAATTTGAGGACATTTTAAAAATGCAGACTATAACGTTTGCTTTTCATGATGGCAGCATACTGCTCCTTTCTTTTGCTTTTACCATTAATTTATGATAATATTGTTGGAAATTATTTTACACTTGTTTTTATTCGAGTTTGAATCTAGCTCTCATTCGTCATCGGACAAGTTATCCGCTGAAAATTGCATACAAGTTGTTCGGTAATTGACCCCAAAAAAATTAGGATAAATTACAAATAATTCCCTATAATTTTGTTTAGTGCCAAATGACCCTCTAAAGTTTTAAAATAGCCACATAACCCTTCTATAATTTTATGTAAAATAGAAAACAGACAAAATGCATGATAAGTTACAATAATTAGACTACACGCATTCTAAAGCATGTGTGTTGATAGCATAATATCCACCTAACCCCTCATTATTTGTATAAATATCCACTTTACCCTCTATGAGTTTTACATTTATCTATATAATCTCTCTATGGTTTGTATAAGGTGGATATATAAGTCGTCATTTGATTTAGCATTTAAGTAAGGACATTTCAACTAATGACATGATATAAACTATTTTTCATTAAATTTCTAATTTACATGAAATTATAGAAGACAAAGTAAATATTTTAAAATGTTAGGGAGATTATGTAATAATAGATGAAATGACAAGACAGTTATTCGTAATTTATCCTAAAAATTATCACCAATCAAACGTAACTTGTTAAGCTTCAACTATTGAGTATAATTTGATATGAACTAACAATTAAGCATTTTCTATGAAATTTTCTGAAGTGTGCCCCACGAACACTTGTTGGCCAAACCCATTCGCCATAGGAATTTGGAATTGTTATGCATTGTTGTTAACTTTGATCTGAAGTAGCTTTTGACACCGCATTAACTTCACCCTGATTTTTCAGCAATATTATGTAAGATATACTAATAATATTGATCCAAACATACTTGCCTTCTACCTTTCAAATTTGATTTTTATCTTGCTATAATACTTTAAAGGCCATAGCTTACCATTACGAAAAATTCTAATGATTAAATTCATGACTGAGTTTGCACTGATATGCATTGAAAAGATACTGAAGGGAGAAATATATGAAGGCATTCACCTTTACGTAAATCAACTTCAATCCAAGGAGAAAGACCTGGAAAACCCACGTAATCAGCATGCTTGATTAGTTTAGATTCCTATAATACATTGAGTTAAATTCATCTAGACTGATGCGAACGTATTTTACATGTAGAAAGTGTTGGAATATATGTATTAAAACAATTATTTTGTTTAAATACATTCCAAATTAAGTTTTGTAGTTTATGAACTTCCAATTTTATCTGTTAGATATTTGATATAACTGATAAAGACCTTAAAATATTTATTAATGTGATGGTAGTCACAATAGTTGCTGACTATGAGATATCAATCACATTTATAATAAATATTCTTAAATTTCTCTAGTCATAGTATTAATGAGACAGGACATCATTAAAACGGACAGATTAGTACACAGTCAGTCTCTACTTAGAGTAAGTAGTGGTTGTTCTCATCAACCATGGTATAGAGATACATAGGCTAATGTGTAGATGAATTGTAAAGTACAAATTCATTGGAGTGATCCACACAGAGATCCCATTAGGATATCTATCTAGTGCCAATGGTTGAATCTCTTATGGGAAATTGTGTAAGTGATCCTAGATTTGAGATCACCATAATATCTTGAGTGTGAATCACTACCTTTTGATTCTATTTCTTGTTACTTACCAGAGCAGTGAATTAAAGAATAGAAATTGGGGATAGTGTGAAGCATGGAAAGATAGTGAGTGATCAAGAGAGGATTCACCACTCCGATAGTGGGAGTTGATATCCAGAAAGGCAACTAGTTGGAATTTAACCTTAATAGTTGACTACATTAGATTAATTGAAGAATGTCTTCAAGTTAACCTAATCTAAGATTTATTCCGGGAACTAGAAAATTAATTAGTCATTAGGGCATTGGCACTTGTTCCTTATTCCCTGACTAATGGGATATCGATGGTGAAAGGATAATAATTACATGGTAATTTTCCATGGAAAGGTTAGGCCGGAATTCCCCTTGACCAATTTCGAATACCTGGGTGGTTGTGATGTGTTGCTAGACACTGCTCACAATTTATAATTATGAATGATTAATTATTATAATTAATGATAAAATAAAAGTGTTTATTTTATCTAATTCTTTTGAGAATTATAATTCATAATTTTTACCAGTTATTTGGAACCTATTGGATCACATGCTTAGAGATTGAATTTTGAATTAAAATTGTGTGTCCAAGCAGGGATTTGGAAATAAATACTTCTGGAGTTTAATTATAAAGATAAATAAATCTTGGGGTCATCTGACAGATAAGATAAAATGGTTATCTTTTATCTGTCAGATAACAGAAAAGGATAAGAGGTCATTAGATGTTACGATTAAATCAAACCACCTGACTCTATCCTTCTATTTCTCTTCTTATCTCTCTCTCTCTCTCTCTCTCTCTCTCTCTCTCCTATTAATACTAACAGAGGTTACGATAGGTCAGTTAATCACTTCTGATAGTCAGAACAGAGAGAGATACTAAGGCTTCTGAAACCTTACGTAGAGAGAAAAACAGAGAGTCTGAGAGTTTGAGTGAGAAAGGCTAGAACCTGTTCTTCACTCACACACACACACACATAGATCGTAGAGACGAGCAGGTGAAATCCAGAAGCACTCTCGTGTGGATTACAATAGAGGCAGAACATCTAGACTACTCAGGGGATTCTTTGCCTGCTTCAACGAGTCAGAAGCACCATCTGCAGGATTAAGGTAATCCTCTAGAACCCCCCTTTGTAAGTCATACATAATATCTAGAATAATTCCTGGTGGGAGTTTGGGGCTAAATTTTTAAATTTTTGCTGTACCTGCTGCTCCAATTCCTAACAGTGGTATCAGAGTCATCTCTAGTGTTTACGTATGATTTTGTATATTATTATTCATGGATTAATTTGTGTTTAGATGATATACATGTATACATGTGCAGATTTTGCTTGAAAGTTGCAGCTTTAATTTGATTAAAGTAGTTTTGCAATCTGAAAATTTTGTTTTATGTCACGATTTGATATATGCTGTTGATTCTGTGATATGTTTTCCCATTTGAATGGTCTGTGCAATTGTTGTCAGATGTTTTTGGTACAAAATTCTGCAGGATTCTGTAGTAGCCAATCGTTGGTTATTGGAATAGAGAGTCATGACTCAGATCCGCGACGCGGATCCGCGAGGTTCGCCTCGCGGGTATGGCTCGGGGATCAGAAATATGGTGCGATCTGCTACCTCTCTTCGCGGATCGATTCGCAGATCCTGTTTGTAGCTCCAGTTTCTGATTCGCGTGTGACAGGGATCCGTGAGTTGGGCTCACGGATGTCATGATCCTGCGAGAACCTCGAAGCGATCCACCGGCATGGATCATGGCTGGATTCTGGTCGAGCGGATTCTTCTGGAAGAGAAATTCTGTGAAATAAAATTTTTTGAAAAATTGGTTTTTCAATTTCTGAAAATTTCTGATTCTGATCCGAATTTTAATTATTAAAATTTGCTATAAAATTTTTTATTTCATTTTATTAGGTCAGGAGTTGATTTGAATTTTAATTTGATTAATTCAAATAAAATTTCAATTATTTTCTAATTTTGTTAGGAATTAATATGACCTAATAAAATTATTTTTGCCAAAATTCTTGCACATGTATAGTCTCAAATTTGTTTGAGATCACGAGATATAAAATCCAAATAATCCATGAATAATTGTTTTTCATACTTTCATTTAATTTAAAGTTGTTTAAATTCATATGAATGCATGGTGAATGGTTGTGGATATACACCCAATGTGATTGTGAAATGGTTGAATGGTTGTATTTTTATAAATGGAGCCTACGTGTCCTGCCTTTCTTATTCTTCTTATTGTAATTTCTCTCCTCATCTAACTCCCCCCGAATGTAATTCGGGGTTTCTTATATTCTATTTGTAATGTATAATAGATAGGAGTAGATGACAGGAAATTATGTATTAAGCATAGAAATTGTAAATTGGAAGATGAAAAAAGGAGCTGTGCAACCAGGAGGAAAAATCTGATTTAACCTTAGTCAACCATTAATTTTTCTAATGGCTGGGGAAATTAATTTAGGAATATCCACAACCATCCACGTTTATTTTATGCTATATTTATTTGTGAAATATTTATATGCATGATTGTTGATGAAACCGTCAAATGATTTTTTCAAAACTTCAAACTAAATTAAAATGTTTTGGAAAAGGAAATAAATCCCTCAAATCTAATATTAAATCAAGACTGCCTTCCATCATTATAGTATAAAATAAAATGTGATTATTAAGTGCTGCTTTGTTGAGATTCACCCAAAACTGCCTTACTTATTACATGTTTTTTACTATAAGAAATGTTTTTAAGAATGATGGGTTTGATTTAACTAAAATTATGGTTTGTTGGGATTCACTCAAGACCATGAATTTTAGAGGCAAGGTTAGGTTAATACATAAGATGTAAAATTAAGAGTTGATACCTAACGGATCTAGAAATTACAAAGGGATTGTAATTGGTAAAGTACCTACCTGTTGAAATTATTTTTGATTTGTTGGGATTCACTCAAAGTCAAAAATAATTAAGATGGGATTCTAACCACTATGGATTTTTAGAAAATCCCGAATCAATTTTTTAGAGGGTAATTGATTTGGAAAAATAGTGAAAATAAAATCATAATTTTGGAAGTTTTTATAATTTTATTAAACAAAACTTTTTCTAACAAACTCTATCTTTATCTTGTTGTAGAATGAGTAACAATCTGAATTTCAGTACCATTCTCACTGATTGTAAACTAAATGACACAAATTTTCTCGACTGGCATCGCAATGTCCTACTCGTTCTCACCTACGAAAAAATCGAGTATGTACTTGATGGGCCTATACCTAACGAGCCCGAACCAAATGCACCTGTTACTGTTAAAAATGCTTATAATAAGCATAAGGATGACAATAGAATGACTTCATGTATCATGATAGCCTTTATGACTCCTCAACTTTAACAGCAGCATATGAACATGGGGGCATATGAAATAGTTCAACACCTGAGAGAGTTGTTTGAATAACAATCTAGGACGGTGAGATATGATACCTTCAAAGAACTGTTTAGGTGCAAGATGGTGGAGGGAGCACCTGTTGCTCCACACGTCTTGAAGATGATTGGAGCTAGTGAGAAATTAGCTTGGAGCTTCAAGATGGACCAAACTAAATGTTGATTTAGTTCTTCAATCTCTACCAGATTTTTTCTCTCAATGCGTTATGAACTATTAGATGAACAATCTGCAGCACACACTACCTCAACTGTTGAACATACTGAAAACTACTGAGAAAGAAATAAAAAAGGTGAAGGATTCTATTGGAGTGCTTATTGTTGCTTCCTCCAATAAAAGGAAGAGACAAGGAAAGGGGCCTAAGAAGCCTAATAACAAGGCTGCCAAGAAGCCCAATAAGGCTAAGTGTAGACACCAAATTTTTACTAGTTTTTCATGTTGTCCTAGAGCTTTGTTGATTTAATTGATCATTTATTTTTTTGCATTTAATGTGAATTTATTTTCCTTATTTACAGTTCATCAAAAAAAAAGAAAAAAAATCAAGAAAAAGAAAATCAATCAAAATAATTAGTGAAAAATAATTTGGAATCTCAAAATTTTAGTATTTTCTCATTTTTTTATTTTCATTTTTGTTTTATTTTCTATTTTGTGATTTATTTGCTTTATTCTACTTTATTTTCTTGGTTTTTCAAAAAAAAAAAAAGTAAAATCACATCAAAAGATTTTTTTATTAACTCCCTCCAACTCTCTATCTCTCTCTCGGTTCCATCACTTCACAGACACATGCAAAACAATTCTCAAACAAAAAAATTCACCCACTCCTCCAACTCTCCTGACATGATCGGTTTCCTTACTCCACAACACACACAAAAACTCTCCTCCTCACTCTCACTCTCGGCTCTCTACCTCTCATTGCACACAACACACAAAAACTCTCTGGTCTCTCGGTTCTCACACACTCAACACACACAACACACAAGCCCCCAACACACACGGTTCTCTTCTTCTCTGCACACTTAACACACATACGGACAAAGAAAAAAAAAAGAGAAAATCAGAAACAAAAAAAAAAAAAAAAAGAGGGACAAAAGGGAAGGCTCTTCTAGGGAATAAGGGAAGGCTGCTACTACTATCGGGAAGCTCTCGAAAATCTTCAAACAAGCATTGTAAATTTCTTAAAGCTCTTTCATTGTCATTTTTTTTTTCATTTCTGGACGTTTATATGCATATGTTGGACTTTAGATGTTGATAAATGGACTTTGGGGTTGTTTTTGCTGTTTTTTTTAGGCTTGTTTATGTTAGTTTTGAGGGTAGAAATAATAGGTTTACATAATGTCTTTTATATATTTGATAAAATGTTTTGATAAAGAATCAGTTTTAGTTCTTATTAATTAAGTCTTAGTTGCATTGTAGAAGTCACAAGGATTGTTTAGACATAAATTTTGTGAATTTTGGGGCTGATTTGAGCATATTGGAAAAATTTTTAACCGGCTGTAAATTACACATTTGAGCACTTTTGGTGCGTGTTTTGCAAAAACTAAGCTCGGAAATGAATTCTACACGAAAAATTGAGTGGGGAGGTATATTTTTGAAAATTTTTGTCACCGGAAGTTCACCGGCGACCGGCGGTGGTCCGACGGGTTACTATAATACTCTTGGTGGTAGCTGTCAATGGGTCAGGTGGGTCCAGACCCGGACCCGACCCGAACCTGCTAGTTTTTTCCGGATCCGGAACTAGGTATAGTTAGTTTGGGACGGATCAGATCCGTTTTTCTAAAAAAAATGGGTCGGGTATGGAATATGGAATTGGATCGTTTAAATAAATTAATAAATATATATATATACATCTTAATATTATTACATCTATAATATTAATATTCTTACATTTATTAAAATATATAATACATATTATTAATATATGTATATTAATACTCTCACAAGTATAAAATATTTATATATATTTATACTTTTACAATTATAAAATATATATACATAAATATGTTTTACCCGGTAGACCCGACCCGGATCCGGATCCGTTACTATTGGACCCGCCGGGTCCACGGACCGAATCCGGAACAATGATTTTAATAACGGGTTGGTCCGAATATCAATCCGGACCCGTTATATTTGTCGGGAAGAAGAAGAAGAAGGAGAAAAAGAGAAGAAAAGAAAAGAAAAGAAAGAAAAAAAAGGGTTTAGGTCTTGTGTTTATTTTTCGTTGCGCCTTTAGTTGGGTTTTTGTTATTTTTCAGTTGGGCTTTCCTTAGGTTTAGCATAAGGCTTGTGTTTAATTTTGTTTGGGTTTTGGCTGGGCATTTTACTTGATTTTATTTTGGGTTTATATTTGGGCTTCGTTTATTTTATGTTGTTTAGAGTTGGTTTCTTATAATTATTTCAGCATTAAAAAGCCCGCATTTCGTATGGGCCGAAATTATGGCAGCCCAAATTCTTAAAATTTTCCCAACCCATCCTTCGGTCCATTTAAAATAATTTATACATTGGCCCCTATTTTCTTAGCTAACTTCACTTAGGCCCGAAAACCTTTTATTTTTTCACTTAGGTTCCAATTTTAATTATATTTTGACCCATCAACTTTATTTTTATTAATTTTTGATCCCTGATCTTTTGAAAAATTCTGTTTAGACCTCAAAAAGTTTTCAAATATTTTTAATTACACCTAATAGAATGTTGACTTTGCAATTATAAATGTTTCCTTTCTTTAATCGTTAAGTATAAGCTTCTCATGTGCATTGTCTCCTTTTAACATTTTGATTTGACTTATTCATTTTTTATTGGCATTTATTTATTGAGGTATTTTACGTGTGTATTCGTTTTGAGTAAGTGACTCGAAGTTCCTATTTGAGTCGCGGAGGAGGTATATGTAAAACCTTTAGAATTTTCTCTTTATGTGCCTTATGTGTTTTTTTATTGCATGAATTTGCATGTTTAAATTTATTTTCCTTAGTTTTATTCATTTTTAGTCTTTAATCTCTTTATTTAATTTTTCATAATTATTTGGAAGGCACTTGAATGCCAAGTTGTAATAGATAGGTTTAATTTTGTAAAAAGTGTATTTATTTTAGAAAATGTAATAGTTAGATTATTATTTCGAATTTCCCCTTTAGAATTGTATATAGGTTTCCCCAATGTAATAATTAGGTTTTATATGCTTTATTTGTGTGTTTGCATGCTTATGTGTTTACCGCTTTCCTAGGTTTTTGCATCTAGACATTATGCTTATGTGTTATGTGTCTATGTGTTTTATGTGTTTACTTGCTTTATTATCATGTCTACATGTATTATTATGTAAGTGTATTGATGCCATCACACTAGTCCAACGCTAGTCGTGACTCATAGAAAAAGGTTAGTCCAATACTAGACCTTTAGGTTGTTAGAATAACATATTACATATCATTTCATGCATTTAGGGATTTTATTTTTCATTTTTGCATGTTTATTTCTTGTATGTAAAACATGATATTTAAACTTGCATTTACATTTTTGAAATTAGAAAATAGATTAGTGCATTTTAGAGCATTACCCTTTGAATTAGGGAAAAGAGCGAGTATGGCTTCCTAGCCTTAGCACGCTTTTATTTCCTTCTATGAAAAGGAAGATTTAAAGTCACGAACTTAGTTCCCCGCACCCATTATGTTGTATTATCCCTCTTTAGGACATACATGTGCATTATTTTCTATCAAAACCATTCTCTAAAAATCAAATTTCTTTTTCCTGTTTAGCAATTCAAAGTCAAAATCCATTTTTCTTAAAATCTCACCTTTTTGAAAAATCAAATTTCTCTTTGCACTTAATTCATCTTTTCAAAAATCCAACTTCTTTCCCCTTGAGATTTTACAAAATTACATTTATTTTGAAAACCCTTGTTTCCCCTATTTTTCTCGAGTCTCATCATTTGTATTTTCGTGACCTCCTCCAGGGATCAAATTTGGATGACACAACTAATGTGATCAATTTCAGTCAAATCTCAAGGAGACATTTTCCCCCTCCCGACCCAACATTAGATTTAGGTTTTGCATCCATATAGATAACATCCAAATGTGATAAATTTTAAAGTTAGAATTAGGAAATTTTTAACTAAATTACGCAATTAGTTTTGGCTAGGTTAGAAGGGTGCCTTAAACACGAGTAACATCGAATCTTTGCCTTCCCTTCTTTCAACCGTGACTCCTGAACTTTTTTTCTCTAGTTTTTCAAAGACCTGGAGTCGTCTAAAAAATGATTTTCTTAGTTTATTTTTATTAATTAAAATTTTTGGGTGACTTGGTACACCTAAACTCCATACCAAGTGGCGACTTCAAATTTTTCTAAAAACCCTTTTCTAGACTTTTGCTTTTGGGTCCAAATCGTCGCATTTTTTAGTCCCATGACCCATTTCTTTTTTTTTTTTCAAAAAATCAAAAACCATTTTTAACTAAAAAACCTTTTTCAACTAATACCTCAAAACGACGAGTTTTTCTTTCCTTTCAAAAATGGGGTGCGACACTAAGGCAGACTAGTCCAAGGCAACCTGCTTCCATTGTGGACAAACTGGACATTGGAAGATGAACTGCAAGGCCTATCTGGAGAGTATGAAGCAAAAGAAGCTTGGGGAAGTTTTATCAGCAGATACATACATGATTGAGATTAATGTTTCTACTTCCAAATCTGACTCTTGGGTATTAGATACTGGATGTGGCTCTCACATTTGCACATCTATGTAGGGTCTAAGGGACAGTAAAAAGTTGGGAAAAGGAGAAATAACCCTACGTGTGGGCAATGGAGTAAAAGTTGCTGCTTTAGCTGTAGGGACCCAGTGGGTTAATTGTAGAATTATCAAACTGTTATTATGTTCCAGTACTTACAACAAATATCATTTCTATTTCCTGTTTGGATTTAAATGGGTTTAAAATAACCCAGGAGAATAAATGTTATTCTTTTTCAAAGAATGGTGTGTTTTATGGTTCTGAAAATTGGAATAACGGTTTATACATTCTGGATCTTGACAACAAAATTCTCAGTATAAAAGAAAAGAGAATGAAGTTAGATAAATTGAATAAAACTTACCTGTGGCACTGTAGGCTTGGTCATATAAATGAGAAACGCATTTTCAAATTACACAAAGGTGGTTACTTGAACTCATTTGATTATGAATCATATGATGTATGCGAGACTTGTTTATTTAAAAAAATAACCAAAACGCCCTTTATTGGTAAAGGGGAACGGGCCAGTGATTTACTTGGGTTGGTACATACTGATGTATGTGGCCCAATGACAATCACAGCTAGAGGTGGATTTTCATACTTTATTTCCTTTACAGATGATCATTCTAGATATAGTTATGTGTATTTAATGAAACAAATCGGTAAAAGTATTAAAACACTACGATCTGATCGTGGTGGTGAATACTTAAGTGATGAGTTTTGATTTTATCTAAAGGACAATGAAATAGTTCCACAATGGACTCCTCCAGGGACACCACAACTAAATGGTGTATCTGAAAGGAGAAACCGCACCCTATTAGATATGGTACGGTCCATGATGAGCCACTCGAGTGCCTCAAAATTGTTATGGGGATATGCTTTAGATACAGTTTTTCATACTCTTAATAGAGTACCCAGTAAGGTTGTTACTTCCACACCATATGAGATATGGAAAGGAAGAAACCAAAACTATTTTACATGAAGGTTTGGGGTTGCCTAACCTATATGAAGAAGGTAGAGTCAGATAAGTTTGAAACTAGATCTGACAAGTGTTTGCTTGTAGGGTATCCAAGAGAGTCTATATGATACTATTTCTACAACCCAATTGAGAACAAAGTGTTTGTCTCAAAACATGCTATCTTTCTAGAAAAAGAGTTTATTCTAGAAAGGGGCAGTGGGAGTAGAATAGAACTTGAAGAAGTTCAAGACACTCAAGCTAGCAAGGAACTTGAAGAAGTTCAAAATGTTCAAACAAACACAGCAACCTGTTCAAGAAAGGGTTCAGCCACATAGTGATGAGGCGCAAACGGAAGTTGTGGACGTTCAAGAACCCCGTAGGTCAGTAAGAGTACGCTCCGCTCCCAAGAGATATGAAATTCTTGCGAGTCAGGGAAATGATGTACTAGTCATTCAAGATGACGAACCTACTACCTACCAAGAGGTTTTGAATAGTCCAGACTCTTCCAAATAGATAGAGGTCATGAACTCTGAAATGGATTCCATGTATGACAATAAGGTATGGACTTTGGTTGATCCACCTGAAGGGGTAAAACCCGTAGGGTGCAAATGTGTCTTCAAGAAGAAGATCGATATGGATGATAATGTGATTACCTATAAGGTTAGACTGGTGGCCAAAGGCTACAAATGGAAAGAGAGAATCGATTACGATGAAACTTTCTCATCAGTAGTTATGCTTAAATCCATTCATATATTGCTTGTAATAGTAGCATATCATGACTATGAGATTTGACAGATGGATGTAAAGACTGCATTCCTTAATGGGAATCTGTAAGAGAATGTGTACATGACACAACCTGAAGGTTTTACATTGCCAAATTCCAGTCAGGTGTGCAAGTTACAGAGGTCCATTTATGGACTTAAGCAAGCATCCAGGAGTTGGAACATCCGCTTTGATGAGACAATCAAAAAGTTTGATTTTCTCAAAAATCAGGATGAGCCTTATGTATACAAGAAAGTTAGTGGGAGTTCAATCATTTTTCTTATATTATATGTGGATGACATATTAATAATGGGAAATGATATCCCAATATTACAATCGGTGAAAGGTTGGTTGTCCAAACACATTTCCATGAAAGATTTAGGAGAGGCAGCCTATATACTGAGTATTAAGATCTATAGAGATAGATCTAAAAGGCAGTTTGGCTTTTCACAATCTACATACATAGATAAAGTGCTAAAGAGATTTAGCATGGATCAGTTTAAGAAAGGTTTCTTATCTATGACTTATGGGATAAGACTTTCTAAGAGCACATGTCCTAAGACACAAGTTGAGATTGATAAGATGCATAATGTTCCATATGTTTTGACAATTGGATCAATTATGTATGCTATGTTATGTACAAAACCAGATGTCTCCCATGCTCTGAGTGTCACGAGCAGATTCCGGGTTAATCCAGGTGAAAGTCACTGGACAGCTGTTAAGAACATTCTTAAATATTTGAGAAGGACTAAAGATTTGTTCTTGGTATATGGAAATGGTGAATTGGAGGTTAAGGGCTATACAGATGCAAACTTTCATCTGACAAGGATGACTGTAAGTCACAATCGGGTTTCATCTTTACTCTCAATGGAGGTGCCGTCTGTTGGAAGAATTCTAAACAGGACACCACAGCGGATTCTACAACAGAGATTGAGTACATTGCAGCCGCAGAGACAGCTAAGGAAGCCGTTTGAATCAAGAAATTCGTGTCTGAACTAGGTGTGGTTTCTAGCATTGTTAATCTAGTAATTCTGTATTGTGATAACAATGGGGCTATTGCCCAAGTAAAGGAACCTAGGTTTCATCAACGGTCCAAACATGTACTTAGAAGATTTCACCTAATTAGGAAAATCATTGTCAGGAATGATGTAAAGATAGAGAGAGTCCCCATTGAGGATAATATAGCTGATCCTCTTACTAAGACACTATCCCAAAAGAAACATGATAGTCAAGTACTTTCATTTGGACTAAAGGTTATGAATGAATTGTTTTAGTGCAAGTGGGAGATTGTTGGAATGTATGCCCTAAAATAATTATTTTGTTTAAATACATTCCTAATTAAGTTTTGTATTTTATGAATTTCTAATTTTATCTGTTAGATATTTGATATAACTGATAAAGTCCTTAGAATATTTATTAATGTGATGGTAGTCACAAGAGTTGCTGACTATGAGATATCAATCACATTTATAATAAATATTCTTAAATTTCCCTAATCATAGTATTAATGAGATAGGATATCATTAAAACGGACAGACTAGTACACAGTTAGCCTCTACTTAATGTAAATAGTGGTTGTTCTCATCAACCATGGTATAGGGATACTTAGGCTAATGTATAGATGAATTGTAAAGTACAAATTCATTGGAGTGATCCACATAGAGATCCCATTAGGATATCTATCTAGTGCCAATGGTTGAATCTCTTATGGAAAATTGTGTAAGTGATCCTAGACTTGAGATCACCATAGTATCTTGAGTGTGAATCACTACCTTTTGATTCTATTTCTTGTTACTCACTAGGAGTGATTTAAAGAATAGAAATTGGGGGTAGTGTGAAGCATGGAAAGATAGTGAATGATCAAGAGAGGATTCACCACTCTGATAGTGAGAGTTGATATCCAGAAAGGCCACTAGTTGGAATTTAACCTTAATAGTCAAATACATTAATACATTAAATTAATTGAAGAATGTCTTCAAGTTAACCTAATCTAAGGTTTATTCCGGGATCTAGAAAATTAATTAGTCATTAGGGAATTGGCACTTGTTCCTTATTCCCTTGACTAATGGGATGTCAATGGTGAAAGGATAATAATTACACAGTAATTTTCCATGGAAAGGTTAGGTCGGAATTCCCCTTGACCAATTCTGAATACCTGAGTGGTTGTGATGTGTTGCTAGATACCGCTCACAATTTATAATTATGAATGATTAATTATTGTAATTAATGATAAAATAAAAGTGTTTATTTTATCTAATTCTTTTGAGAATTATAATTCATAATTATTACCAGTATATTTGGAATCTATTGGATCACACGCTTAGAGATTGAATTCTGGATTAAAATTGTGTGTCCAAGTAGGGATTTGGAAATAAATACGTCTGGAGTTTAATTATAAAGATAAATAAATCCTGGGGTCATCTGACAGATAAAATAAAATGGTTATCTCTTATCTGTCAGATAACAGAAAAGGATAAGAGGTCATCAGATGTTACGGTGATTTGATTTTGAATCAAACCATCTGACTCTATCATTCTGTCTCTTCTTATCTCTCTCTCTCTCTCCTATTAATACTAACAGAGGTTACGATAGGTCAGTTAATCACTTCTGATAGTCAGAACAGAGAGAGATACTAAGGCTTCTGAAACCTTACGTAGAGAGAAAAACAAAAAGTCTGAGAGTTTGAGTGAGAAAGGCTAGTACCTGTTCTTCACTCATACACACACATAGATCGTAGAGACGATCAGGTGAAATCCAGAAGCACTCTCGTGTGGATTACAGTAGAGGCAGAATATATGGGCTGCTTAGGGGATTCTCTGCCTGCTCCAACGAGTCAGAAGCACCATCTGCAGGATTAAGGTAATCCTTTAGAACCCCCTTTGTAAGTCATACGTAATATTTAGAGTGATTCCTGGTGGGGGTTTGGGGCTAAATTTTTAAATTTTCGCTGTGCCTGCTACCCCAATTTCTAACAGAAAGCACTTAAAATGAAGATGTTTTTCGTAAAAATTCATCTTCGACTTTGTTCATTTCGTACAAGTTTAGGGAAAAGAAAACAAGAGTATTGCAAGAAGAGCCCTTCACTTACCATGCATATGCTTGTCGCCTTCGGGGAGTTTTGTCTTCTAGTGGTAGAATGCGGATGTCCTCACGCATACTTAAGAAGAGGGAAACATGCCCTTCATTGGGTCCAAGGACTTTATACAATTGGAGTTTGTGCAATTTCATCCAATTGTTGTATATATTTAAATTTTATTCACAAATGTATCATAATGTTATACTGAATATATGTCAAATATTTTATTCATCTACATACTTTTACTCTGAATACAATAATGTAACATAATTGTACACCAAATATTATAAAATGTACCCCAATCGTACTGAGTTCTTTGCCCTTAGTATAGTTGTCTTACGAGAACAATACAAGTTTCCATATTTTACCCAAAAAGAAAAAAAAATTAACAATCCAACTGATAGCACTAAGCCTTCATAGTGTTGACTTGCAGAAAAAATCCAACTGGTACCTCAATCCAAGTGATGGTACTTAACCTTCATAATGTTTAATGGAGAAAAAATCAAATTGATACAGCAGCATATAGTTGTCTTACAGGAACAATCCACGAAAAAGTACTTGGAATCAAAAAGCAAGAGATTACATCCAATGATGCTTCAAAAAATTCGAAAAGTGAGGTTTCAAGACTATTAGCAGGGTCTACTAGGAATGGGCCAGCATGGTAAACTTTGCAAAGTCGTAAAATCTTGAAGTATTAAGATCTGAATATATATATATATATATAGTGATTTTTTCTCTTCATTTAATTTAATAATTGTCTCTAAAAAATCTGTCAAACTTTTGGTATATTTTGCAATATTTGATGAATATTGTTTGTTACATTATAATAAATTTATATAAAGACGTTTTTAAAAATTGATATTGTAGTTGAACACTTCGAATAAATTAATTTTCTAAAATAAGTACTCCATCCGTCTTGAAATGTTTATCACATTTTATGATTCTAACATTTTGAGTATAGTGGATTAATAGTGATGTTAGTGGATTTGTTTCAAAATTATCCTTAAAAATTTAAATTTTATTATGAAATATAGATAAATGTGAGAATAACATTGAAAAAAAGAGATAAAAAATAACTTTGACTTTAGTAAGATGACAAACATTTTGGAATATCACAAAATGAAAAGTATGATAGTTTCAAATGAGAGGTGGGAATATGATACGAACTACGCCTACAAAGACGCAACCCGCACACGAAGAACGTAGGATCTAGGATTTTTGGTAACACAAGTTGGATCACACAGCGGAAGACCTTCACCCGTTGAGCACTTGGACAACAAACGTTGGTATAAGATAGAAGACGCCACAATTCAACGTGTTCTTGAATTGATAAGTCAATGAACCCTTAAAGAGCACTCTAAGGTATTCAAGTCGCTTCAAAGAAGCAAGAGAGGTGATAAAACACTCAATATTATTTCTAAAAATTCTTATTGTTAAAAATCGAAATAAGAAGGGCTATTTATAGCTTACAAGATACGAAATCCTAATCTAAGTAGGAAACCTAAATTCGGCTAGCTTTGGAAGCTTGAAGAACCGAAACCTTAACTAACTAGGAAACTAGTTTTTAGGAAACTACTAATAATACTAGAGGCTTAACAATTAGGAATTTATTTTACCTAACTAAGAATGGAAAAAGACTGCTCGATAATTCAACGACTAGAAAACTTTAGCTTGTAAGGCGTGCCCACGCTTTACGTGCAGGAGAGGGATCAGAAGACTCTGGCTTGTAAGGCGTGCCCACGACTAACAAGTGCGAGTCTTCTGGTTTGCACGTTTATTAACTAAAGTAAATCAAATTATGGAGTGATGTTGCTTGAATCCTCATGCACACTTAGCATGGTAACACAAGGCAGTGATTGCTCGTCCAAATTGCTAAGTGACTTAATTTGATCATGAGATGGCTTGAATGTGAATATATATGGTAGCCCACCGGATTCGCATCATTCCCCTCCTCTTAAAGGCGATTTGTCCCAAATCGAATGATTGCTTGAGGAGAAGAATTGTAGGTAACACGTGGATAAATACAAGCCATGAAGCATGCCTTCTACTTAGCTTGAAGTGGAACCAACGGGCACGCTTCAACCACGATCTTAACTTATGCATGAACCAAGGCCAACAAGGATGCTCACGTTCCATGAACCACGAATATGTATCACATATAGCCTCACTATGGTCACATATTTTAGTGTTTCTTGTTTTTTGTAGGTTACACAAGGTGAAGTGAAGCTGGTTTTGACATGCACCATTGCTAAGTCATTTGATGGATTGTTGATCTTTCAAGGAGTTGCTAATTTCTATCATCACACTGATACAAACTACGCCTACAAAGACGCAACCCGCACACGAAGAACGTAGGATCTAGGATTTTTGGTAACACAAGTTGGATCACACAGTGGAAGACCTTTACCCGTTGAGCACTTGGACAATTTTTCCTGGCTTTGATTTTCTGGTTGGATTGTTGGGATTTCTGGGCAGTATATGCGGCTGGATTTGGCAGCTTTCCAGGTGTGTTTTAGGCAGCAATCAACCGGCACGCACTGGTTTCCAAAAAGGTACAATTTCGGGCAGCAAAAGAAGCAAGTTGAGGCGGTTGGTTTGTTTCCAAATCAGTTTTGGAAGTTGTTTTGTTTCCAAAGCTGTTTTGGAATTCTTTCCTTTACCCGATGTTAAAGCCTCCCTTTTGATGATTTGTTTGGCTTTAGGCTTTCCTTTTTTTTTTTTTTTGCTGCTTCGTTGCTTTTTTTTTTTTTTTTTTTAAACAAGACAGCAACGAACTTGGCATTTCAAGGAACTTTGGAAAATAGATTTTGGAAAGTAATGTGCAAGGTTTCAAGAATCAATCGAAGATCAATTTCTTTTGAACCAAAGCCTTCAAGATTCACCCAAGAATTCAAGAACTCAAGATATCAATCAAGAAAGCTTCAAGATTCAATCAGCTTTTTCCAAAAAAATTTAGGTTTACAAGACTTCACAAGATGACTTTGATTTTCCAGCAATCAAGAAAGCAGACGGGTTTGGGAACAAATTTTTTTTTAACTCAAGACACAAGACTAGAAGATGCAAGATACCCTAAAGGAAATTTTGGATAGCAACAACAAGATGACTCAACTCATCAAAGGACAGCAAGTAATAAGAAACGATTTGACTCAACAAGAAGAACAAGAACTAGACAAGAAAGATGACAAGAAGATAAGTAAACTCAAAACTTTTTTTTTTGTTGATTTTCTTGACATACAATAGACACAAAAACAGCAAGGACACAAAGGAAAAAACACAGAATTTGAATGATGCAATCAAGAGGAATTCGGATGAACAGTAATGGTGAACAGTATCACTACAGTGCTGATGAACAGTAACTCCGATTTTCTTTTTTTTGAGGCACAGATAAACGAAGGAAATTAACTCTAAGGGATATACTTTGTTACCTCCAACCAGGTCTGAGGCCAACTGATACGAGTTACACCTACAAAGATGCAACCCGCACACAAAAAACATAGGATCTAGGATTTTTGGTAACACAAGTTGGATCACACAGCGGAAGACCTTCACCCGTTGAGCACTTGGACAACAAACGTTGGTATAAGGTAGAAGACGCCACAATTCAACGTGTTCTTGAATTGATAAGTCAATGAACCCTTAAAGAGCACTCTAAGGTATTCAAGTCGCTTCAAAGAAGCAAGAGAGGTGATAAAACACTCAATATTATTTCTAAAAATTCTTATTGTTAAAAATCGAAATAAGAAGGGCTATTTATAGCTTACAAGATACGAAATCCTAATCTAAGTAGGAAACCTAAATTCGGCTAGCTTTGGAAGATTGAAGAACCGAAACCTTAACTAACTAGGAAACTACTAATAATACTAGAGGCTAAACAATTAGGAATTTATTTTACCTAACTAAGAATGGAAAAAGACTGCTCGATAATTCAACGACCAGAAGACTTTAGCTTGTAAGGCGTGCCCACGCTCTACGTGCAGGAGAGGGATCAGAAGACTCTGGCTTGTAATGCGGCCTACTGCCAACAAAAGAAGTCTTCGGTTTGCACGTTTATTAACTAAAGTAAATCAAATTATAGAGTGATGTTGCTTGAATCCTCATGCACACTTAGCATGGTAACACAAGGCAGTGATTGCTCGTCCAAATTGCTAAGTGGCTTAACTTGATCATGAGATGGCTTGAATGTGAATATATATGGTAGCCCACCGGATTCGCATCAAAATATTAATAAATATGTAACAAAAGTGTTGACCAAAGAGTGTATTGGTTTTCTATTGGAATCAAATTTTTAAATTTTGTCCAAATTGACAACAATTTCTGCAAATGCCCCAACTTCTGTCCTATGTTTTAAAACTTGAACCGAGTAATGACTCGGCAAAGTTCAAGGTCAGGGATCAATGAGTCCGATTGGTCAGCCCGGGGGTCGAATCAGATAATGTCATATATATATATATATATATATATATATATATATTGTTAATAAAATAAAATAAATAGAACAAATATGTACTCATTTTTTTCCCAGATGTCTTATGAATTAAGCGAACGAATTTATAGTAACTAAGTTGTAATAATCAACTAGTATGTTTTGTTAGCTTAACGTTTGCATGTTTGAAATGCATATTTGACGAGTTTCTAATTCTATAAGATGATGAATCTAGAATGAAAAATTAATGATCATTGTAAACGTACAAGTTGCAAATGAATGTAAATAAAGAACTTTGGTGTGTAGTTATTGACAGGTGTCAAGTCTGTGCAATAATAATAAAAAAAAACCTAACTACCTGAAATAGTAGTCAAAATTAAACTCTAGGTACTGGAGTAGGATTCTGGATGTGCAATAGGTTATTTGATTCACCTGGCTCCGAAGAGTTTGTTTGTTCCGATATACCAAAATTATAGAATTATGAAAAATCACTAATTTGTACACAATGGCAAGTAGGATCGTTAGGGACTGGAGAAAATTCGTTTCCTTCCAAGTAGAATTATGGGGGATTTTTGAGAAAATGAAGAAACAACTAAAGCTCAAATAACAAAGCAAATAACTGAAGTAAGATGAATTGAATTAATGATAGACGAATTCTAGCTAAAAATCCAACTTCTCAGACACAGTTCATATGTTCGATCATCGATACAAGGTTAATTCATCAAATTCATCAGTAGGTTGGTTATAGTTCTCAACAAACTCTGACAACCAACTTTTTCTTAGTTAATTGATAGTTAAAGTACGACCATTAACTATCTCTAATTAGGAAATAACCCTAAGTACGATCATAGAATTCAATTTCCCAATTGCATTAAGAATTAGAAAAGCTCAAACCCTAACCAATAAACACGCTACGAGGGTTTATTTAAATTAGATTGCATGTTCCCCTAACGCGTGTTAACGTTAATTACCACTAATATTAATCAACTAAACAATTATGGATTTAGCGGATTAGACTGGCAGTAGATTATCAAATTAATCTGAATATCTTGCCCTTGACATTCAAACAATAAAATAATCACAAGAATATAAAACAAAGACCGCACAAATACTAAAGAATTAAACGAACAAAAGATAAATCAGTTAGATCTTACAAATATTTTAGACCGTGTCGTCGAGTTGATCTTTGACTAGACTAAGGAATTAGCCACGCATCACAGAAAAAATTCCATTCACATTTGAAGAGGAAAATCGGGAAGACATCTTCTTGTTTAACAAAAATGGACTAGCGAAGGAAAAAGAAGCAAAGGTTATCGCCTGCTTTCATCCCCTGTGAATGTGTAATACTACTACTACTACTAATCACGAATGAATGGACCTCGCAGGGCCAAGTCTCCTTCTTCCAACAAAAAACTAAAAAAACAATGTTAACCTAGATTTCTAATAATTTCCTAATAAAAATCAAAGACTATTACTTTCCTAATCTAAAAAGATTTCCTACTAAAAAGACATTAAGATAGTTTCCCAATAATAATCAACTACTAAATAGCAAAAGACAATAATTATTCTAGCACGGTCTCGGATTTGGAATACACAATTCTTTGAAAACTGCCCACGTGCGCGCGAGATCCCGACAACCCGGACTTGGAAACATGACTTAGGCCTGCCCACGCCTAACTGTCAGAAAGTCTTCTGAAAAATTGATTTTCAGCTCCTTTTTCTACCAACTCTTGCAATTATCATCAAACACAATAATCAAGTAGAATCCACCAAATAGTGCAATATTTAGCCCAAACAATTAGGAGATACTAACGAAATAAACCACTAAAATGCACCTTATTAATTTCCTCCACACTTAAGTTATGCTTGTCCTCAAGCATATCTCAACTCAAAAGCGCAATCAAGATATCAAGCAGTTTATAGCAAGTCATACCATTAGAGGCATCGCACATTTCCCAACAACTTCGTCAAAATCAGAATATATCAACTTGACAATCCTCACAAAGAATTTAATAGATACACTCATTCACTCTAAGGTGTAGAGGGTATAGAATAGCACTCAAATCGACACAATGGAAAGATATTACTATAAGCTTGCTCAAGTATCACATCTCCACCACCCAACCATGAATTAAATGCAAAAATCAAAGGGACTTTCACAAGATTGTAATGGGTCTTGGTGAAGGTCGGATAAAAGGGTAGATCAAGGTGTTAAAATGTCAAAGATGCCAAAAACATAATGCACCGTTTCCTTACAAATCTTGCACTTCCAAGGCATAACAACATTCCTATCAACCTAACAAGTGAAAACAGTAACTGCTACTTCCCATAACCACGATTCAAAAAATATGCACGAAAGCACATTGTAACACTTTTTTTCTTTTCTCTTCTTTTTTTTCCTTCTTCTTTTTCCACCTTTTGTTCTCATCATTCTTTTTTTTTCCCCTTTTCATTTTTTTTTCAATAGAAACAAACATCTCAGAAAGCACCTTAACTTGCTACACTTGCTTTTCTCATTCATTGCCTTACAAATAATATACCAAATTTTCATGCAATGAAATTAGAGCATTTCTTTAACATAAGGGTGAAAAGAGAAAGTCTCAAAAAGGGTCTTAGGCTAACAATTGTAGTTTTCAAACAAAGAAAAGGGTTAAAGACTCAAATTGGCTCACTAATGGTAAATAAAATAAAGGCAAGTCTTTTTTTTTAAAAGTAAAAAATGGTTAATCCTAAGTGCCTTTGTCATCTTAATGCACCAAATCCATTTACATGTGGTCTCAACATACATAACAGAGCAAGTTCTAAAATGACAAAACCATATGCAATACCATTCAACAAATGAAAAATAGAGCAAATATGGATTAAATGCTCATTATTGAGTCCAAAAATCTCACAAGTGGTCAAGAATTAATGTCAAACCCAACACATTCATCATTCAAATTCATCATCAAGAAAAGTACAAAACCCACTAGCATGAACTCACTACTTATACTCACATCTCGATTGCATTTATCATTGTTTAAAACTAAGAACTAACAAGGAAAGGAAAATGGAAACCAGCACCTAAAAGCATAGCTAACCCTCTTCCACACCTAAACCTTACACTGTCCCCAATGTAAGAAATAAAGAACAAGAAAAAGAAACAAAAGGGGACAACAACACTTCCCTGAACAAGGAGGAGGGTGTAATCATGCTAAGATTGATCAGGAAAAGGAGACGCAATAGATCAACAATAGCAGAGCAGAGGGGCAGCAATAGTAGAGGGCAACAGCAGCAACACAGCGACGGTAGATGAAGCACAAAGGTAGCAATGAATCAGCAACGGCGCGAGCGGACGACGGACAATGGCAGCGACTCTGTAGAGGTACAGCAGCTACCACACAGCAGCGATGACATGACAAGGTGGTGGCAGTTGGATGGGGAAGAAAAAGGAAACAAAGGAAAAGAAAAGAAAATGAAAAGAAAGAGAAAACGAAAGAGAATGGAATGGGAAAAAGATAAGAAAAGAAAAGGAATAGGGTTTTAGAAGAATTGGTTTTATTTTTATTATTTTTTTTTTTGCAACCGCTCTATTAGACGTAGGCACGTCTAACTACCCATAAGTCTTCTGACTAGCCGTCAAAAATTGAATATCTTAGGTGTGACCACTAGGTGTGGGCACGCCTAACTAGTACCAAGTCTCCTGCCGGAGTGACGAAAATTCATGCCTTAGGTCACGTGTAGGCAGGCCTAACTATTGGGGAGTCTTCTACCTGCAGACTGAAATTGCATTCCTTAAGCGTTCCTGATTGGCGTAGGCACGCCTAACTAGCTGCTACCTATCATATGAAAATTTCATCATTCGAAATGCACCTACTTACTTAACAAAACACAAAAGAAAAAACATAAAATAAAGAAAATCATAGATCCTTGGGTTGCCTCCCAAGTAGCGCCTTTCTTTAATGTCTTTGGTTAGACATAAAGTATCATTTGCTTAAGAAAGATGAAAATTTTTAATTCTTTTCATGGCTTGCACCATATACTTCTGATAGCCTTCATAGATGGAGTAGTTTTTAAACTTATGAACTGTTGTGCTCTTTTGATTTGGGAATGATCTCAAGTGGGTGCACAATAGTTTGGATTCCGTACTTATTTGCTCATGATGCTTGGCCACCACCGCTTCTAGATTCTCCTTGTCATTTAACTCGAACATTTCCGCAATAAGAGGTCAATCACTCTCACAGAGAAAACAACATTAGACTCATGTAGATGTTTCATAATATCAAATATGTTGAAATGACCAACTGCCCCATCAAACTCAATAGTTAATAACATCAATTTTTGTACTTACAGTACTCAAGAAAGGTCTACCTAGCAAAATAAGTGAAAGATTTGGGAAACGTTCATCACCCATACCTAAAACATAAAAATCAGCAGGAAACACCAGTTCACGAACTTGCACTAAAACATCTTCAATTAATCCATCAGAATAAGCATTAATGCAATCAGCTAATTGAATTATAATGTTAGTTTCATGGACCCAGATTTAAAGAAACATAAATGGACTTTGGCATTACGTTAATAGATGCTCCTAAATCTAACATGGCACTTCTAATTCTGGTGCTCCCTATCTTATAAGGGATAGTAAACATACCTGGATCCTTACATTTGTGTAGGAGTTTCCTTTACGAGATTGCAGACACGTTTTCTCCCACCACTACTCTCTCATCTCCCCTTATCTTCCTTCGATTAATGCATAACTCTTTCAGAAATCTAGCATATCTTGGCACTTGCTTTATTACGTCCAATAGGGGGATGTTTATTTCCACTTTCTGGAACATCTATAGGATCTCCTTTTCCTTATCGGGTTTCTTTGGCTTCTCTAATCTGCTAGAAAAAGGTGCAACGTTAGGCTTACTCTTAACAAGAGGGTCAGACATTACCTTAAAATCAGAGTTTCTTTCTCCTTCTTCCTCGAGCTCTTTCTCAATGTGTTCCTCACTCTTGTCCTTGGGGACCACTAGTTGAGGTCCTTCAACCTCTCTACCGCTCCTTAGAATCATGGCACTAACATTCTTTGGGTTAGCTTCTAGCTAAGATGGCAGCTTTCCACACACACGAGACTCCAAACGATTGACTGTTGTTGCCAATTGACTTATTTGAGTCTCCAGATTTTGCATGCCAGATCTCGTCTCTTGCTAAAATTGAGCAGTGTTTTGATGGAATTAGGCGGTACTCATGGTTAAACTCTTGACGAGATCTTCCGAGGAGTTCCATCCATAGAAGATGAGGGTTGAGATGTTGGCGTCACTGCATAGATATAGTTGGGGTAGTCCCACCATCTTTGACTATATATATTTGACTAAGTATCAAACATTGATGGAGATGGATTTTGGAATACTCCAACATCACAAATTTGGGCATTCATGTCATCTTGAAATAACAGGCACATGTCAGTGACATATTCCACAAGTGTTGACATGTGGTTTCTGTCCATCATTCAACTTTTGCACAAGAGAAGCCAAATCATCTAAACGAGAATCACTAATAGAAGAGCTCTCATTAACCCAATTAGAAACAAGATCCAGTCTATCACCAAAATATTAAAAATTAGTAGCCATCAACTAGTAAGAAAAATAGAGGAGAAATAAAGAAAAAAATTGAAGAAAAAAATAAATCAAAAAGGCACCAAAGAAACAGAACAAAGCAAAATGAAATAAAATAAAATAAAATAAATGAACTCAAAAAGAAACAAGTAATTCAAGCACTAGTCCCCCGCAACGGTGCCAAAAATTAACAGGTGTCGTAATAAGAAAAAGCCTAACTGCCTGAAATAGTAATTAGAATTCAACTCTAGGTACTGGGATAGGGACTCTAGATGTGTAATAGATTACTTGATTTACCTGGATCCAAAGAGGTTGCTTGATCCGATATACTAGAATTGTGGAATTATGAAAGATCACTAATTTGTACACAGTGATAAGTAAGATCGTCTCCATAGGAATTGGAGAAAATTCGTTTCCTTCCAAGTAGAATTATGGGGGATTTTTGAGAAAATGAAGGAACAACTAAAGCTTAAATAACAAAGCAAATGACTGAAGTAAGATGAATTAAATTATTGATAGACGAATTCTAACCAAAAATCCAACTTCTCAGACACAGTCTATATATTCGATCATTGATGCAAGGTTAATTCATCTAATTCATCAGTAGGTTGGTTATAGTCGTCAACAAGTTCTGACGACTAACTTTTCCTTAGTTCATTGATAGTTAAGGTACGACCATTAACTATCTCCAATCAGGAAATAACCCTAGGTACGACCATAGAATTTAATTTTTCAATTGCATTAAGATTTAAAAAAGGCCAAATCCTAACCAATAAACACACTACAAGGGTTTATTAAGTTAGATTGCACGTGTTGATCCTTTGGAAGGAGCTTGTTGAATTTGAGCAGGAAATCTCTCCTTGCGCATGTGGATCCAAACCCAATCACCGGGTTCAAATACCATTTGACGACGCCCCTTGTTGGCATTTTGGATGTATTGAAGGATGCGTTTCTCAATGTTGGCCCGTGCTTTTGCATGTAAATCGCGAACAAGTTCAGCCTTCTTTTTTCCATCTAAGCTAACTCTCTCATGAATGGTAAAGGAGTTAAATCCAAAGGTGTGAGAGGGTTAAAGCCATAGACAATTTCAAAAAATGAATGTTGTGTAGAAGAATGCACAGTGTGATTATAAGCAAACTCAACATGAGGCAAGCAATCTTCCCAAGTTTTGATATTCTTTTAAATGATTGCTCTCAACAAAGTAGATAAAGTCATATTAACTATTTCAGTTTGACTATCAGTTTGTGGGTGACTAGAGGTAGAAAACAGTAATTTAGTACCTAGTTTACACCACAAAGTCTTTCAAAAGTAGCTAAGGAGCTTTACATCCCTATCAGACACAATGGTACGAGGTACCCCATGCAAACGGATAATTTCCTTAAAGACCAAATCAGCAACATGTTTGGCATCATCCGTTTTATGACAAGAAATAAAATAAGCCATTTTAGAGAAACGATCAACTACCACATAGATTGAGTCTTGACCTTGTCCAGTTCTAGGCAAACCAAACACAAAATCCGTAGACAAGTCGACCCAAGGCTCACATGGAATTAGTAAAGGATGTATAAAGGCCATAAGGATTTACCTTAGATTTGGCAAGATGACAAGTGACACATCTTTGTATATGCCTTTCAACATCTCTCTTCATATGTGGCCAATGAAAGTGCTCTTGGAGAACCATTAATGTCTTGGTGATGCCGAAATGACCCATTAGTCCTCCACCATGAGTTTCACGTACCAACAATAGGAGTATAGAATACATAGGAATACACAATTTATCCTTGAAGTACAAGTATCCCTAAGAAATGAAATAATGCTCACGAGTGTGTCATGGCAAAGAAGTGAAGATCTCACCAAAATCCACATCAGTAGCATAAAGATCTTTTATATATTCAAATCCAAGCAATTTGCTGTCTAATGTAGTGATAAGAGTATACCTCCTTGAGAGTGAATCTGTCACTACATTAGTCTTACCAGCCTTGTATTTGATGACAAAAGTAAAGCCATCAATGAAGGTTATCCATCTTGCATGCCTCTTGCTCAATTTAGTTTGAGATTTGATGTGCTTGAGGGATTCATGGTCAGTGTGCAAGATGAAATCACGAGGTCGAAGGTAATGTTGCCAAGTTTGGAGAGCTCGAACTAAGGCCATTAATTCCTTATCATAAGTCAAGTAATTCAAAGCTGCTCCATTTAACTTTTCACTAAAGTAGGCAACAGGACGATCTTCTTGAATCAACACAGCTCCAATACCTACACCAGAGGCATACACTCTACTTCAAAAGCTTTGCCAAAATTAGGTAAACTCAAAATAGGTGCATATGTGAGCTTGTGTTTAAGTAATTGGAAGGACTTAACTTGTTCTTCCCCTCATTGGAATGGCACATTTTCCTTGACAATTGATGTAAGTGGTGCAGCAATTGAACTAAAGTTCTTGACAAAGCGTCTATAGAAGCTTGCCAAGCCATGGAAGCTACGTACTTCACTCACACTTGTAGGGGTTGGCCATTCACTTATAACCTTCACTTTTGCTTTATCAACCTGTATACCCTGTTCACTCACAACATAGTCTAGAAATACAAGTTGATTAGTACAAAATGTGCACTTCTTAAGGTTAGCATATAGCTTTTCCTTGCGAAGCACATCCAAAACAGTTTGCAAATGGATAACATGCTCATCTAAACTTTTACTATAGATCAAGATGTCATCAAAGTAGACCACCACAAATTTACCAAGAAAAGGACGCAAAACATGGTTCATTAACCTCATAAAGGTACTAGGTGCATTGGTTATGCCAAAAGGCATGACTAACCATTCATATACACCATGTTTTGTCTTAAAGGCAGTTTTCCAGTCATCCCCTTCTTTCATGCAAATTTGGTGATAACCACTTTTCAAGTCAATCTTAGTAAATATAATGGCACCATGTAATTCATCAAGCATGTCATCAAGATGAGATATGGGATGGAGATACTTTACCATTATGGCATTGATTGCCCTACAGTCGGTACACATTCTCCATCCTCCATCTTTCTTAGGAACAAGTAGAATTGGGATAGCACAAGGGTTTAGACTCTCACGAATCCAGCCTTTACCAAGCAAATCTTCTACTTGTCGTTGTTGTTCTTTGGTTTCCTCAGGATTAGTCCTATAGGGCGCCTTGTTTGGAAGTGATGATCCAGGGATGAAATCAATTTGATGTTCAATCCCTTTTAAAGGAAGCAATCCATGTGGAATGTCCTCAGGAAACACGTCTTGATACTCCTGTAGCAGGTTAGTAACAATACTAGGTAAAGAAGCATCAAATTCATTAGTGAGTAAGGTTTCCTTGCAAAATAAGATAAGCAACACTTGGTTAGAATGCAAAACCTTCCTTACATCTTTAACCCTAGTTAGCATGCTTGTTTTCCTTTCTTTCGTAGGCTCAATGGCCGATTGGTCATGCTTAATGGACTTAGGGTTAGGTTCAACCTTAGGGCCTTCTTTTTCTTTCACGATCTTCTTTTGATATTCAACATGCGATTCATACTCTTTTTGTAACTTGACTTGGTCCTCATGCACTTGTTGTGGTGTAAGAGGTGCAAGTGTGATCTTTTTACCATTGTGCATAAAAGAGTATTTGTTCAAGAAACCATCAAAATTGACCCTTTTATCAAATTGCCAAGGTCGACCCAAAATGATGTGTGTGGCTTGCATTGGTACTACATCACATAAAACATCATCTACATACCTACCAATGCTGAAAGAAATCAAGACTTGTTTATGAACACATACTTCACCACTATTGTTGAACCATTGAAGCTTGTAAGGTCAAGGGTGTTCACTTATGGGCAAATTGAGTCTCTCCACCATCAATGCACGAGCAACGTTAGTGCAACTTCCTGGGTCAATCATTAAGCTAAGAAGCTTGTTGTTTTTGTGGCATCTTGAATAAAAGATGTTCTCACGTTAGAGATCATCCTTGCTAGCTTGAGTAGCTAGTGCTCTTCTTGCCACTAAACCGAATTGACCATTGGCCGCCACTTCTTCCATTTCCTCTTCTTCCTCATCTTCTTCATCTTCTTCAATCAAGGGAGGCATATCTTCTTCATACTCATTCTCATCATCCGTCAAGAGTTCCCCATTTTCTAGTAGGAGCATGGTCCTTTGGTTTGGGCATTGGGAAGCAATGTGTCCAAAACCTTGACACTTGAAACACTTAGTGTCTCGGGTTCTAGGTTTTGTCGCCTCTTGATTACCCCTATTGTCTTCTCTTGGCCTCGGCATGGATGATTGGAATGTAGGCTTTGAAGATGGGAAGGTAGGCCGTGAGCTTCCACTTGCTCCTCCTCCTTTGGCCAAATTTTGAGCGTTTGAGGAGTTATTCTCTCCTTTAAATGGCTGATTCTTCCAATTTTCAGGTTGAAAGTTGGAAGTTGGTCGAGGTGTACCTCTTCTCTTGAGCCTCTTTTCCACCTTGTTAGTTTTGTCCACCAATTCTTCAATGTCAAGGTAGTGATGAAGCTCCATTTCAACCCGTAGACCTCTCAAGATTCTAGCCATTGTTGCCTCCAAGTCTTCACGGATGTCGGCCCTCATCATTGCCATTTCCATCTCTTTATAGTAGTCCTCTATTGTCATACTACCTTGTGAGAGAGTTTACAATTTGTTATGCAATTCTCGATGGTAGTAGGCTGGTATGAACCGTTTCCTCATGGTTAGTTTTAGTTCATCCCAAGTTTGGATGGAAGGTGCTTCATTTCTCCTTTGCCGAATCCTTAGTTGATCCCACCAAATTGCAGCATGGTTGGTGAAGTCCACCACTGCTAGCTTTACCTTTTGCAGTTGGAAGTAGTTATGACAATCAAAAATCTTCTCAATCTTCCTTTCCCACTCCAAGTAAGTTTCGGAATCAGATTTCCCTTGAAAAGAAGGAATGTTTAGTTTTACCCCTTTGATGGTGTCATCATTCCCTTAATTAGGGTTTTGTTTGGGGCCCTTGCTTTGTTGCTCAGCCTCACCAAAATTTTCCTCATAGTTTGAATCAAATAATTCCTCCAAATGCGGTTGCCTTTTGAAGGTGCTTTTGGATGCACTCGCCTTCTCCATTTTATCCTCTAATGTATCAAACCGTCTATTAATGCGGCTGATTTCCTCTTGCAATGAGTCAAGGATCAGTTTTAGATCAAAGGTATCACTTGCCTCTTGGCTTTGAGACATGTTGACAATTAACCTGCAAAACTCAACAAAAATGTTAGTGTAAAAAACCTTACACGCTCCCTCACGTGTTTCCCCTCACTCTCTTGTATCACTCAAGTGTTGAACACTCTAATGATCTCCAATCACTTCTCACTTCACTTGATTGCCCTTCTTGAAGAAATCAGAATTTTCTTCAAAGTTGTTCAATTGAGCTTATCACCAAGCTTGCAACAAGATTGGGAATTCTTCAAGTTGGTTCTTTTTTTTTTTTTTATCTTCTGGAATTGAAAAAAACAGAAAAGGAGGACTCAAGAATCACTAAAAAAAAGGAAGGAAAGAAATTATTTTCCCTAAACTACCCGTACAAGATCAAATTGACACTAGGAATTTGAATTAGACTAAAAAAGGAATTAGGAAACTATGACTCTAACTTTGAATGGAATTTGGAAAGACAAGACTAGACTAACCGACTCAAGAATTCCTGATTTGAAGACTCAATTATGCTGGAAAACAAGAGACAATCCCGTGGCCAAGTGTTTTCAAGGTGTACAGCAGTTCGGGTACAAAAAAAAATTCAAACTCAGGTGGGTTTCGGTTGGTGCTTTTTCTCAATGGCGGTGGAAGGTTTCAAGGCTGTTTTGAGTTGGTTTTGATGTCCTTTTGAGGCGGTTGGCTGTGGCTTTAAGGATTAGGAAATTGTGATAAGGATTTGGTTAAGTTTCGTAAGCAGTTTCTCAAGTTTTAGTAACAAGGAAAACCGGTACACTTTAGGAAAGAGCAATCTGGAAATTTAGGAAACTCAATTTCTAGTTTGGTTTCCCTCTTCCAAATTCAGATTTCACCCTTCAAAACATGCAAATACGTTTCAGCAATTTCCAAAGATGAAGTTCAGGTGTTGAACAACAATTTGCAATATCAATAATAGGGTCTCAACAATCAAAACAGATTCGGATCAAGCAAGATTTTCCAGGTGAGCAGTTTCGGTTCTTTCTTTCTTTTCTGTTTTCACCTCTTTTTTTTTTTACTTTCAACCGAGAGAATCTGCTTGAAATCTTCAAGATTCAGTTATGTGTTTTCCGGAAATCAAGAAAGTTCAACCGGTTTCAAAATTTCAAGGAAACAGCCTCCAAAATTCAAGAACTTGTTGAAATTTGTTCAAGAACTTCAAAGTTTGTTTCAAGAATTTAATAAGGTCACAAAATAGGTTCAAGATTCAAGAATTTTAGCAAGAACTATCCACGGTTTTTCCAGCACTAATCAAGACACAAAAGACTCAAGAACAATTCGGACAAGACTTCAAGAAATAAGCTACGGACAGAAAACAACAACTAGAATAACAGCAGCAATTTTTTTTTTTTTTGGACTCTTAAACTTGAACATGCACAAAACAAGACTCCAACTCAATGAAGAATACGGACAGCAACACAAACAAGACACAAAACGTCAAGAAAGGTACGGATAGCAACTAGACAAGAAACGACAACCAACAAAATAGAATTTTTAATAAGAAAAAAAAAACTTACGACTCAAGGAAGATATACTTGAATTCGTCAACCTGCTCTTATACCAACTAATATGAACCTTCCCAACGGTTGAGCGCGTATTTGTTAACAATGGCTCCAGACGAAAATTCAAGTTGGATGGCGAAACAATTGACCCCTCTAAACCCCGAGATTATGAACCTTAGACTTAACTTTGACTCACAATCTAACGATTTAGCGAACCAATGTTTTGGTAGAAAAGCGCCACAATCAAGGTGATTACTTGATTGATAAGTTCAAGATTGAATAACTCAAGAAAAACTCTCAAGTATTCAAGAAATGCTCTATTGGAAAGAGAAAGTGAAACTCACAAAAGATTTGATATAACTTGCTTGAATAAAATTTGATGGTTTGTAGGCTTATTTATAGCCTTACAAAAGACTCTCAAATCCTAGATTAATTTGGACTCAAGTTACTAAAAACCTAACCTAACTAAAATAGGCCAACATAGCTATATGTTTTCGGAAACTACTAAATGTAAAATATGGACTAGGAATCTAAGACGAATTCGGCCAACATGCTGCAATGGGCTGGTCCGATTAGACTAAGATAACCAATGAAAAATGGACAGCTATGCCCTTATTCAGTAGCTAACCAAACGGCAACTTAATTCTTCAAACCCTAGCTCGGCTTGGATCCCTCAACTTGGAGCAAGGTGTACATTGTTGTTCCATCGTTAGCTAGGCCTTCAATGCTCCTTAAATCAGCTCCAATTCGATCTTGGATGGTGCACACAAGAGCTTGAAGTGATTCCCTAAACTTTCTTGCACGTGCTCTTGTAATTGGTCCACTTAGAACTTGCACAACTTGTTGACTTGTAGTATGGTCATCGTTGAGCCCCTCATCAAGAAATTTTTTTTTTTTTTTTTGGGCTTGGAAAAAAAATGCAGAAACATGGGAAATAAAGATCCAGTTTTTCCCGGTTCAACCCTGTCGCGCCCCATTTTTTCGATGGATGGAAGAGAGGGAAGGGAAAAAGATTTTGATTTTGGTTTTTGAAAAAGAAAGGGAAAGGGGTCATGGGACTATAAAAATGCGACGATTTGGACCCAAAACAAAAGTCTAGAAAAGGGTTTTAGAAAAGTTTGAGTCGCCACTTGGTATGGAGTTTAGGTGTACCAAGTCACCCAAAAGATTTAATTAATGAAAATAAACAAAGAAAACCCTTTTACGACTCAGGTCTTTGAAAACTAGAGAAAAAGTTTCGGGGGTCACGGTTGAAAGAAGGGAAGGCAAAGATTCGATGTTACTCATTTCTAAGGCACCCTTCTAACCTAGCCAAAGCTAGTTGCAAGATTTAGTTGAAAATTTCCTAATTCTAACTTTAAAATTTATCACATTTGGATGTTGTCTATATGGATGCAAAACCTAAACCTAATGTTGGATCGAGAGGGGCAAATGTCTCCTTGAGGTGTGATTGGAATTGATCACATTAGTTGTGTCATCCAATTTTGATCCCTCGAGGAGGTCACGAAAAAATGCAAATGATGAGACTCGAATGAACGGAAAGTAGGGTTTTCAAAAATGCAATTTTTATAAAATATCAAGAGAAGAGAAATCGGATTTTTGAAAAGATCAATTTTAAGTGCAAAAAGGAACTTGAATTTCCAAAAAGATGCAATTTTAAGAAAAGTGGCTTTTTAACTTTGAATTGCTAAAACATGAAGAAGAAAGTTGATTTTTAAAGAATGGTTTTGATAGCATTTAAAGTAATGCACATGTATGTCCTAAAGAGGAATAATGCAACATAATGGGTGGGGACTAAATTGACTTTAATTCTTCCTTTCATAGAAGGAAATAAAAGGCTAGGCTAGGAAGCCATATTTCTTTCCTATTTCAAAGGGTAATGCCTTAAATGCACTAATCTAAGAAAACTAAATGAGATAACGGATGGGAGAATAGTAACATGCAAAATGGGAAAGAAACGCTAAAAGTGAAAAGTGTGTGAAATTTGTATCTAATGCATGAACGGCGCTTTAATGGTCTAGCGTTGGACTAGCCCTCGTCAAAGGGTTCTCACTAACATTGGATTAGCGAGAAATCGAAGGGGAAGGCCACAACTAGCGTTGGACTAGTGTGGTGACGTCAATATATTTACACAATAAACATGTAGACAAGATAATAAAGCAAGTAAACATATAAACACATAACACATAGGCATAATATCTAGATGCAAGACCCTAGGAAAGCAAATAAACACATAATCATGCAAGCATGCAAAATAAACATATAAAAACTAATTATTACATTGGGGGGAACCTAAATACATTCTAAGGGAAAGAAACTCGAAATAATAATCTAACTATTACATTTTCTAGAATAAATACACTTTTTGCCCAAAATTAAACCTATCTATTACAACTTGGCATCCAAGGCCTCCAAATGATTTACTCAAAAATTAAATGACATAAATAAAGACTAGACATGAATAAAAGCAAAGGAAAACTTAATTTAAAACATGCAAAATCATGAGCACAACTCATCACCCAAAAGGATCCATTCAAAGCATCAAACATCATCATTCGGATCATGTCAAAACAAGCTAAACCCACAAAGATCAAATCATAAGCATTAGTATCATCAAATGGACAACAAAGGGGAGGGAGAAGCTTCACATCTTCAAACCTTTAGTCCACGCAAGAGGTTTCTTCACAACTTCAAACATTCAAGAGGAAAAAAGTAGTAGTTTCTTCACATCTTCAAAGCGCTAAGAACATTTTTCCGAAATTTCGGGAATCACAACAAGATCATCACGTAAGCATCAAACGCCCGATTTTAAACGTAAAACAAATCTACTAGCCTTACCAAGGCTTTATAAAGCAACATGCTCATATAACAACTGATAATCATCATCAAATATCCCAAACTAAAAGAAAAACTATTCAAGACCTTGGTTCCACCAAAAGGTCAAATCTCGAATAATTTTAACAAAAAAAACAAAATAGAGTAGAAGGATGTTTAAGCTTTAATCTAAAAGGAGGCTGAATTTCCAAGAATAATTTCCCTCAAGTGTGAAACCCTAGCTTTCTCTTCTTTCTTTTTTTTCCTCTAATTCTGCTTTTTTCTCTCTCAAAGCTCTAATTCCTCTTTTCTCTCGATTTTCCTTTTTTGCTAAACCCTAATTATTTATAGCCACCAAACCTAGAACTAAGGGTTTTGATGTTCTTGGATGAGGTAAGCTAATCTTGAACCGTTTGACTTTTTTTTTTTTTTTTTTTAGAAAAGCCTGCAAAAATGAGAAAAAAGTGTTAGAATATTCAAAAATAAATAACTAAACATTAATAGATAAAAACATAAGAAAACAAAAGAAATAGTCAAAATTTGGTGTCTACAAACCCCAAATGAACCTGATTTTTGACTGGCTTTGATCGGTTCTCTACCATCCGGTTTTTTATAGCAACTTGAGTCGAGTTTAAAACACTGCTTCTGTCCAGATAGGCAATCCATTTTCTACTTTAATAGTCAAGAACCTTGCCCCATTGGTTTTTCAAGTTTTCCTGGTTTTGAGTACTGTCTTTTCGCTGACTCATTCTTATATTAGTATATATCTACTAGATGCAATTTGTCTGTATGGATAAAATCTGTCTGACTTGCACGGCTCTCAGCCGCAGCAGCTCGGCTGACTTATAGTTGCGTCAGTATCTATTGGATGCAATTAATTTCAATCGAAGATTTTTGTCACGGTTATGCACTCTTCCAATAGAAATCCACTATGGAATCCATTGTTTCTAAATCAGATGCAATTCAAATAAGATTGTTAGATTGTTATTTGTCTGTTGCTAAGTAATTGGTCCATATCCAATAAACTTATCTAACTTTATCTCTGTATTATTGTTGACCCTACAAATATGAAAAGTCACTGTTATTTGTCTGTCACTTAGAAATTATGCATGAATAAATTAGCAAGTTTGTTTGACTATTCTTTGGAAAAAGAAATTGTGGATTTTAGCTAAACTTTAGGCAAAATAAATGTTACCAATCCCAAGAGCACGGGCATCCCTTTCCCCCAATGGTCTCATTAGAAGCATTTAGTCCTCCTAACTCAAGAATATTGTGGCGATGTTGTCCATGAACATAAATCAAGAGCCACGTTAGAGCTTGACTTTGTAAAATAGATAAACACAATTCGGATAAGATGTAAAACTGATCTAGGCAAATTAAATAAAACACGGTAAAGGTCATCCCTTCTTTTGTTTCCAAGTTTTGGTGCAGTTGGCTATCCCCACTTTTGCTCGTGGCTAGATGCAAAAGTTGGTGATGTTGTATTGTATCAATCTATGTGCATGGATTGGATTGTCCAAAAGTTAGCTAGAGTTGAATACCGTGGGCAGTACTTTATTAGTAGTTTCATTACTACTTTTATTTATTTTTATTAGGGTTTTATTATTATTACTAGTATTGAACGAATCTGAAATTTAGGAATAATAGGCCAGATGATGTCCGGTCCTACGTCAGGTGCCAGGCATCATCGCAACCAAATAAATGGCTTTGTTCGTTTGTTTCGGGTTTTTAGTGGTATTTGTTTCCTTTTCAAATTAGGATTTTTGTGTCCTATAAAAAGGCTTTCCTAGAACTTCTATTCAGACTTTTATCAAATATTATATAAAACTTGGTTGGTTTTCACAATTATTGAGAATTTTCTTCATTTTCAAGAGTTTTTCATTCATGTTTAGAATTCGTTCTTGAAACATTTCTTCTTTAAAGCGTGCTCTTATAATTCTTTCACTTCTCACGTTTCCACTAATGCATATTTCTCCTTTGGAAGGCGTTCGTGTAATTCTCTAGCTTCTCATGCTTCCCCTGCCGCATTAGTTACTCAAGTGTTGGCAGATTAGTCGTTAGTCCTTCATTTTATCATTCAACGCTAGTTGCTATTTTGCTTCTTTATTTCTAAATTCGAGGGACATATGACTGGAATGGATTAATTTCTTTTAGTAACTATAAAAAAAAATTTCAGTTGTCCGAAATTTGCTTTAGGATATATGAGTGACCAAATTTTGTTCTTGCCAAAATCTTAGAGACTAAAACTACACAGCACTAAACATTGAAAACCGGATTCCTTTTTGTCAAAATTTTATATATTAAAACTAAACAGGTCCTAACACAGGAGGACTAAAACTACACTTTTTCTAAACGTGCATATAACTTGTTGACCACATAAAACTTATCATCAACCAAATATATGATCTCAAGCTCCAAGTTAATGAATATAATCTGACATGTACTAACAATTAAGTATTTTCTATGAAGGTTGGGAGTTGTTATGCAATGTTACTAACCATGATCAGACGTAGAATTTTAAAACATATTATTTTATCAGACTCAAATTCTTACAAAATTGAATGGTGAAAGGCAAGGGGTTGAGAATTGAAGTCAAAAACTCTCGCCTATTAGGCTAATATTCCTATCAACTAAATTGGATATTGCAGTTGAGGAACCATACTAACTTCACCCTGAATTTTAAGCAATACAATGCAAGATATACTACAAAAACATACTAACGTAGATGTCTTATATCTGTCAAATTTGACTTTGCTCTTGCTAGAATACTTTCATGGCTTTAGCTTAACATTAAGAAAAAATTTTCATCATTAAATTCATGATGAATTTTTTTTTTTTTTTTTTTGGTGTGTGTGTACTGAAGGGATTCACCTTTATGTAAATCAACTTGAACGGGAGAAGGATCTTGAAAACCCATGTGATCAGCATACTTGATTAGTTTAGCTTCCTATATGCACTTATTCAGCACATGAACTACCTTTTACGTGATGGGAAAAAAAAGGGTCTGTCTAACGGGTGACGTATAGGCACTTGTTAAAATATATTTAAGGTATCATATTTTTAGAAATATAAGATTAATTAGGAAAAGTAATTAAATACAAGGGAGGATAGGAAAAATTAGATAAGAAAAGTAGATGAATGCAAGGGAAGATAATAATTATTAGTGTGTATATCTACATAATAAATTAGGTGAATTGTAGGTATCCAAAAAAAAAAAGTTAAAAGAAAAGATGCATGAAAAAGAACTCAAAATCGAAAAGCAACAAATAGAGATTCAATGATTTCAAAAAAAAAAATTTAAAAGTGTAAGGTTTTCAAAAGGATTAGCAAGGTTGCTAGGAAAATGGTAAATTCTTGAAGTATTAAGCTTTTGTAAAGATATGGTAATTTTTTCTCTTCAATTTAGGCCTTATTTTACAATTCAGTTCAGTACTTAAATTTAATGGTTTCAGGTATTAATATATTTAGACATGTTTAATAACAAAAATAGAATATTTTAATTAATTAACTAATATCGAATTTTCTAAACAAAACTTATTTCAAAAAATAAGTGATAAACTATTTAGCTATCACTTAATATAGAATATGTTCAAATGTTAAGATTTTAATACTTAACAATTCAATAATTCAATCGATTCAAACTTCAAATTTCATGCTTCGTATTTCAATTTTTAGATTTTAATTTTATCAAATGCACCCGTAATTTAATAATAGTCTCTAAAAAAATCTATCAAACTGGTGGTATACTTTGCAATATCTGATGAATACGGTCACATCACAATAAATTTATGTGAAGAAGTTTCTAAAAATTGACACGGCAGTGGAAGACATAGAATAAGTTAATTTTCTAAAATAAGTATTGTTAATACATACGTCAGACGAGTGTTGCCCAAAGAGTGTTTTGGTCTTCTATTGTCAAATTGGCAAATTGGAATCAAATTGTCAAATTATTTCCACGTTGACAGCAACTTTGTGCAAATGCCCAACTCCCGTCCAGATTGGCAATCCAAATTTTCTACCTCAATTATCAACAACTTGCACCATATTAATTTTCCAAATTTGTCTTAGTTTAGAGTATTCTATTTTCGCTGACTCATCCTTACATTTCATTGGATGCAATTTGTCTGTATCCGAATTGACTTGTGCAGTCATTGGCTGAATCTGACTCATTACCTACCTCAGCATCAGCAGCTCGCTGACTCATACTTGCGTCAGCTCAGTTTCCATTGGATGCAATTAATTTCAATCCAAGATTCTTTATTACAAGAAGTTTGATCCGAATCAATCACTTGTCGAACACCATCGAAATCCAATGAAATTACTCTAATTAAGGTCGTGGAGCCCATTATGTCTAAATCAGATGGAATTCAAAAAGGATTCTAAGTTGGTTATTTGTGGAAGGCTAAGTAATTGGTCCATACCCGATAAACTTATCTAATTTTATCTCTTTATTATTTTTGTCCTCACAAATATGGAAAGTTACCGTTATTCTCTACAAATATGGAAAGTTATCAATATTTGTTATTAGTAAGCAATTTATCTATACCCATGAACTTATCTAACTTTATCTATCTATTATTTGGCCCTGCAAATATGGAAAGTCATCCATAGTTGTTATTGCTAAATAATTGATCCATACCGATAAACTTTTTTTTTTAAGAATCAAAATAATATAGATTTTATTTCTTGCATTTATGTATATCTCATCAAGTACAAAAAAAGAAATTAAGTAACACTCATATTTAAGGTTTGATATGAGTTGAACGTAGCTCTACAAAAAAAACTTATCTAACAATATCTCTTTATCATTCTTGACCCTACAAATATAATCAGTACTAGCATTTTGAGTGTGCTATACACGGGTATTATGTTTTAAGTAAAAATCTAATAACAATTTGTAAAAATGAAAGGAAAAAACTAAAATTGGGAAGAAAATATGATTTTGGTGTACATTTCTGTCAAAATATTTAATTATAAATAAAAGTAAAGTAAAACCCAAAAAAATTTTAAATGTGTTAATCTATTTTTCAATATTAGGTTAATTTTCCTACCATATTCATTATAATTATAGTTAGAAAAGAAGCATGATACTAAAAATAAGTTAACATGCTCGAATAAAATTTTGATCCACCAATATAAGTATATATTTTGTTTCAAATTCCTAATTTTCATATTATACCTTTAAAAATGTCAAACTACTTGAACAACCAATGGAACTTAATTATTTTAAACAAAAAAATAGAGTAAAATTTGATTAAAAAATATTAAAACTTTTTAATTGAAAACATTACATATTTAGACATTTACAATCCACTCTTATATGCTCATGAGAAGTTTTTGGTGCTTGCACCTCATATGTTGTAAAAATAAGTAAAAAAAAAAACATATTTACTTACAACATAATCAAATACTAAATAATTTAAAACTGTTGGATCAGGGGTAGTAATATGTCAGTTATAATTGCTTTATAAATATCATAAACATATTTTTTTGAGCAAGAAAACTTTTTTTATCTTTTAATCGCAAATCAATATTGCATCCAAAAAAGCAAAAGAAAAACTACCATCTCTAATTTTTACAATTAAGAAGTTGTATTACTGTATTGCATAGTTGTGTATAAAGGAGGAAGAAAAGAAAATAAGTAGGAAAAAGTAATTAATACACATTGCTAGTCAAAATCCATTTGTTTTTTTTTTTTCAGACTCTTCTTATAGTATGCTTGCTATTTTTTTAATGGTGTAAGTACTGAACCAAATATCTTTCATTTACACTCCATCCCTCCCAGTATGCTTGCTATTGTAAATAAAATATTGAACAAAAATTCAGAAATTTAGTCATTAAAAAAAATATGATGTTTGAAAAGGCTCATAAATTATGTCTAACCTCATGTAACCATTCCTTTGATCTTATTCTATCACTTTTTTCTCACAATATAGAGTACATGATAATATAAAGGTAAAAATCAAGTGTGTGTTTGTTATTTTGATATTTTTTTTTCATTGAAAGACATATACATAAAAAAAAGAGATTTAAAATTAGGAGAAGAGATACATGTATTTATTTATAGTAGAGATATTGAGAAAAATAAAGAAATTAGGTTGGTATGTCCTGATATACAGGTAAGAATAAAAGTTTATCGTATTCTGTTTATATTACGATTCTTTATTGGAATCATTGGATAACTAAATTTTATATTAAATTTTGAATAGAATATAAATAATTTAGTTCATATGCCTAAATTGAAAGACTAATTTATTGTTATTTTTATTTAAAATTTATTTTTAGATTCTTTCAATTTAAATGATTTGGACTATAGTCATTACTTTAATAATTGAAGTTTATAAATTTTGTAGGTTTTAATATTGTATTTTATGTTGGATAGTGTTTACATATTTATGTTGGGTTCATCAAAAAAAGGATTGGAATATTAATGGTATTTCCTTCTAAATTGATACTTCTTATAATTTTGGTAATTTATTGTTCTAATTATGCTCTTGACAAAATTGAAAGATTTAAAATGTTGTTGTTTCCTTTTTCAACATAGTACCTGATATCCTTTACAATTTTAGTCATGTATAAATTTGGTAGGTTCTTTAAATTGAGATAGCATGCTAGGATTTTTAATGTGTTGATTTTAGAAAATGGTGCTAATTGATAGATGTACCCAGCAAGTATGTAGTAGAAACATTTAATATATTTTTTTCTAATTAAAATAAACCAAATTTGTAAGAAAAAAGGATAGGAGGTTTGGAAGCCTTCTAAATGATTATATAGATAACTTTTTAGAGATAAACTTATCCAACTTTATCTCCTTGTTATTCTTGACCTGTAAATTTGGAAAGTTACCTAATCTCCGTATCTCCTCCCCTCTATAAATAGCGTGCCTTGGCTCGCTTGTAATCACATCTTACCTTGGATAGTTTTAGTACGTTTACATTACTTGTATTTAGAGATTCAGCATTCGCTTCATCGAGAGTCTCACGAATCAGGATTCGTTGCAATGGCGCAGACACAAGAAGCAAGCAAAACTGCTGGGAAGCCCATCCGTTGCAGAGGTAAATCTGCAACGATTATCATATTCGTAGATTAATCTTACTTAGTTTTTGAGTCGCAAAACTATGAGGGATCGTTATTGTTTTGTTATTTCCATGTTATTATTTGTTTGTATTAGATGTTATTGCTCTTCCATATTCCTAGAGTAACGTTACTTGGTTATGTTTGTATTAAATGTCAATGTTTATCCATTCCATTGCAACTTTCTCTTTTCACACGCACAGGACCAGGACTACGTCTAAATTGTCTACGTCTCTCTCAAAATCAGTTCTTGATTGGTTGATGTAAATTCATGGGGCTGTTTAATTTTGTCAACCATGATAGCTAAATATTAATAATAGCCCTTTCACCATTGAGTGCTAACTAGTTTGTACAATTTAATTTTTCTCCACAATCACATCTCTGTTTCAGGTAATGCAATCTTGTGTAGTGTGTGTTGATTTATCGTTACTCCTTTTCAATTCCGCCCTTTCCGATGTATCATCCTTTTTGTCCACAAAGCTCAATCAAAAGTTCTAAAGCTATTTTTCCTGTAATTTGATGCTAGTATCAGCATGAACGTATCTTTTTCTTCAGGAACGTGAATTGTGATTTTTATTGCTCCTTTAAATTGTACAAGGTCATTCTTGTTTGCTTTCTTGCATGGTCTCTGGAAAAGAGAAGCATAAGATATGTCAAATAAGGGCGTTTCTCTGTTATACAGATTCTTTGCTTTCTGTCACGGAATTCCCTTGTGCTGATTGCACATATTCTCTTGTTTGTTAAAGATGTCAATATGATTGTTTCATGAAATCTGCTAGAAGATGTGTATTTACTTGTTTGTCGGATGCAGCTGCTGTTGCCAGGAAAGCAGGGGAGCCATTAGTGATAGAGGAAATCATAGTTGCCCCTCCAAAGGCCCGTGAACTTCGCGTTCGAGTCACAAGCTCTGCCCTCTGTTTCAGTGACATCCATTTCTGGAGGCTCAAAGTATGAATCTCTCATCCTCTAATCACATAATCAGCATCACTTTGCACATGAATCTATACTTAGCTCATATTTTTGTTCTGTTTGAAGGAACCTCATGGACATTATCCAAGAATTTTCGGTCACGAAACTGTTGGGTGAGTTTCTCCATTCATGCTAAGTATTAACAAGGTCATAACTTTACTCAAAGCAGTTGAGCGATTTCTGATCACGTTTGATTTGGTTTAATGTAGGGTTGTTGAAAGCGTTGGAGAGGGAGTCGAGGATGTAAAGGTGGGAGATACTGTCATCCCATCATTCTTGGCTTACTGCGGAGAATGTCCTGATTGCACATCCATCAAAAGCAACCAATGCTCCAAATTGAGATTCGAACTGTCTCCTTATATTAGGGATGGGACCAGCAGGTTTTCTGATACCAAAGGAGAGACAATTTACCACTTTGGCTACACATCAGGTTTTAGTGAGTACACTGTGGTGGACATCACTCACGTCACAAAAGTAGATCCCACAATTCCACCCAGTCGAGCATGCCTGCTTGGCTGTGGAGTATCGACTGGTAATGCTTGTTGAATTCAATTCACCCTAGGCAGAATTTGATTCACTTTGTACTTCTTAATAAGACCAATTTATATTTTTGATCACGGATCAGCAGAATATAGCATACTAGTGCATTCTTTTTATCAATCTACTACTAGCACCATGACTAACCATCTTGAAAACCTAAACTCTTCTTTCAGGAATAGGTGCTGCATGGAAAACAGCCGATGTTGAAGCAGGTTCGACGGTAGCTATATTTGGATTGGGAGTAATTGGATTATCGGTAAAATCTTGCAGCATTCCTTTAAGTATTAACGTTTCTACATTCATACTGAACTGAATCTGCTATAGGCCATCAAAGTATTGATTTAGAAGTGGAAATTTTAGGTTGCTGAAGGAGCAAGACTTCGTGGAGCTAAGACAATTATCGGTGTGGATTTGAACCCGGATAAGGTTGAAATAGGTAAATATTACATATTTGAGAAGTTTGCAGTGTTTACTTTATTCATCATAGTCTCGGTGTCAAGATGAAGTTACAATTCCCTATTTCATCTCTTCTTCAGACATCACAGTATTTGCTTTTCTTCAGGGAAAAAGTTTGGCATCACTCATTTTATCAACCCAAAGGAGCTCGGTGGCAAACTTGCCAGCGAGGTATACATCTGATATTGATACTGCAATCTCCAATCCATTTTTATTTACAATATGGTATCGGCAAAGATAGAGCCAATGCTTTGGAAAACAGTGTGTTATATTTGCAATTATGCTTTTTCACTATAGCGCAATTCACAATTGGTCTGTTGATGTCAACTGCTGCTCTTTTCTGTACAAATTAGGTGATTCTTGAGATGACCGACGGGCTTGGTGCTGATTACTGCTTTGAATGCGTTGGCTTAGCATCCCTATCACAAGAAGCATTTACTTGCTGCAGAAAGGTTCGTCTCTTAAGTTGCACATATTGGTCTGTCCTAGAGCATTTGAAAACAACAGGGAAAGAGACCCTGCTGTTTTGCAGCTACTAAATGAGATTTCATGTACAATCTATAATTTCAGGGATGGGGCAAGACCATTATATTAGGGGTGGACAAGCCAGACTCGCAGTTTATCCTCAACTCCCTAGTGAACAATCATAGCGGGAAAACCATCACAGGAGTCCAATATGGTGGTCTCAAGCCTAATATTGATATTGCCATTCTTGGAAAACGGTATTTGGACAAGGTACTGTTCATTTTCTAGGCTTTATCTTCCGAAGAACATTAACTTTAAAGTTTCTTCAAGAATCAAAAAAATCACGGCTGTCCCTGATTGCCTAAATCTTGAGCATCAATGCAGGAACTTCAGCTGGACTTGTTTGTCACGCACCAGGTCAAGCTTGAAGACATCAACAAGGCTTTCAAGTTGCTCATGGAGGGCAAGTGCCTCCGGACTGTCATTTGGCTGGATCAGGAGAGGGCAAGAGCAGATGGTGTGACCTTTGATGAAATATAAGGAGTTAGATTCACAAGTTCTAGGCTTGTTCTTTCCCATTCTCTCTGGAGAAGTGTTGTCAAATGGTCTCATCTAATTGAGAACCATATTTCTGAGTCTGCTTAACGTTTGTAAATTTCAATAGTTTGGAAAAGTTATGTGGCCTTAAATAACAAGTACTATGCATTATCTTTTATTTTCTTTGATGGGCTTATGTTTCAATTCCTCCTCCAATGGACATTGATTCTCGGATCTCATTCAACTATCTGCAGAAGATTCATGTTTCTAGGCATCGTTTTTGTACTGAATATTATCTATGGACTATACTTTTGACCAAAATAGAGGAAAGAGTGTGAATTGGTAGAACTCTGCCCGGATTCAGAAGAAGAAAACTACTGCAAATCAAGTTGCAGTGCTCTTTCCTCTCAAAGTATCCAAAATGAAACCATAAGCTCATAATAACACAATTCAAACATTAGCTATCTACACACACACACACACATAACAATTTGCTATGTTATGTTTTTCTTTGACAATTCGGCTTCGTTTTTTGGCCTGTTTTTTAAGCAAAACTGTCCCATAAGAAGCTCAGATGTGATGCTCTTTCACCTTTCCACACTTCAGGATAAAAAGTGATCGAAAACGATATTTGAACAAGATGATTGAGCAATTGGTATTCCTTTATGGTTCATCATTCATCTGAGAGTTGGCTACGAGTCTGATACCGTGAAACGAATTCCAAACTTGTGGTATATATAGCCATACTGAAGTATAACGAAAGAATTCCTTCAACAGCTACAACAGCAGAGCAGGAACGTTAATAGCCTGAAAAATGATTCTTAGCCAGTAAACTATGCTAGGCCCAACAAGGAAGAGTCAATAAGTAAATGAATTATGCATTTTTGTTCTTTCTTTTGGGTAGGAAAGACCAAAGAGTCATCCTAAATCCAATTGGTACCATGTCTATAACTATAAACTACCCAAATGTGGTGAATTATCTTAATACAGATCTGCTATTCATGCTGTACGTAGAGACTGGAGTAATTGCAGGTCAAATTGAAGACAAATTGGCCTTTAATTTGTATGGAGGAAATCTACTACTTATAATAATGGGAGTACAGGTGCTCTTCCATTACCAAAAAAATGTGCAGTTTATATCCAGTCATGAGGTAATTATTTTATAACTGAGATATCACAGGTTCGACTCGTCATGAGGGTAAATGGGGAACCATGATCGATCCTCTTAAAAGAAACAAGAGGTATTTATTTTGTATTACAGTAGCTTTTCTAAATTTTAATTAGGTGGTTTTCATTGTTTCTTGGATGTTATCATTTTGAAAATCTAAATTATGATATCTTGATTATGAGCTAATTACGTGTATGTGTCTGCACGCTCAGTACAGTAATACAAACATAACTGAGTGCATATTACAAAAATGAAGCACAAGATCACATACCATAAAATTATGATATTATGTTACACTAGTATCACTTTAAGTTTATATAGATATTAAGAGACTTTGCAATAATTGAATTTTATCACATGATTAGCTTATGTGAATATATGTAAAATGTAAACAAGTGTCATTTTGCACATGAATTCATAAACTATATCCATACCATAATCCTAATTTATCACAAGGGCTAGCATATTGTGAGCCGATCACGTAAAAAAATTATACTAGGTAGTTCGAACATTACCTCAATATATGTATACTATATATAGCGGAAGAGCACTGAGTTGGGTGTAACTTTTTTTGTCATTTTAAAAATTTTTAACTTTATCCTCACAGGCGCTTAATTATACATTTGATATCTAAACACATGTTACTTATATTACCAATCAATAATTCAATATAACTACATTTAACTTTTTTCCATAGCTATCCACAAATATTGTATCACCAAGCTCATTAAAATTTTATTCAAAAAACTTTTAAAAGATCAAAGTTTATTTTTTCATTTATGAAAAATTTATACTAATTTCTTTCATATAAAAAGTGATTTTTCTTAAATTTCGCACACACTGTCACCAGTAGAAATAATGGTCTATTACATGTTCTGTTTAACTACACTGGCACCATATTTACAAAAACTTCCTTTCTACAAATGTTTAAATTGTGATAGCATATTTTCATTTTCCCCCTTTTTTTCCCTATAGAAATTGCAAAATAAAATGAAATGAAAAATGAGGCCCAAAGAGGAAGTAGAATTAGAAAAAAGAAAAAAGGGAGTAAAAAAGAAAGAATTATTTTCCCCTCAATTTTGACTCAGTACAGCTCAATTAAAAAGCAAAACCTCCCCCCAAAAAAAAGCCCCCAAATCATCATTTCCTGCCCCAAAACTCAAAACCCTAATCCAACGAATTATTCCTCTTGTCTTCCCCAAATTCACCCCTTTCTTCTCAATCAATCCCCTCCATATCCCGAATGATCGTTCCCCGGTGAAAAATTCACGTCACATTCTCCCAATTTTTCCCCAAAAAGAGTCCGCCACAGAAATGGCAGAGCCCCAGAGGCCAGCTGTGCCGGCCGCGGACAGCAAAAACGCTCTTTTGTCGCCGACGAGCTCCCGCTCCATCACCGAGACGGTGAATGGGTCCCATAAGTTTGTAATTCAGGGGTATTCTTTGGCGAAAGGAATGGGCATCGGTAAGCACATCGCCAGCGATAATTTTACCGTTGGAGGGTATCAATGGGCGATTTATTTCTACCCTGACGGCAAGAACCCCGAGGATAATTCGACTTATGTGTCTGTTTTTATCGCATTAGCGAGTGAAGGCACCGACGTCAGGGCTTTGTTTGAATTGACGCTAATGGATCAGAGTGGAAAAGAGAAACATAAGGTTCATAGTCATTTTGATCGCTCGCTTGAGAGTGGGCCTTACACCTTAAAATACCGTGGTAGCATGTGGTAAAATTTTTACTCCACTTTTTCAGTTTCTTAGCCGTCTTGAACGAGATGTTCAAATTCAGGAGCACGCTGATGTAACTTTTATATATATTTTTTTGGGTTTATTGATAGTTTATTAATTATATGTCTAGACATTCATTGCTGTATATAATGGTAGCTTTTACTTGGTAGTTTTCATTGGTATTCCGATTCAAACTGTATGACTTATTTGTGAAATGTGCTCTGTTATGCTGTTTGATTATTGACAATCATGTGCTGAAAATTGAAATCTTTGTGGGTATGTGTCATACTATTCTGTTTTATTATAGCTCATGTATAGGAAAATGAGAGATTGAGAGGGTTCATTATCTGTGATTCTCAAGTTTATGTTTCTTTTTCACATGTTCGTAGCTAGATGTCATGCTATAATTCTATATGATAATGTTGAGATTAAGTGAAGCGGGATGCTGAGCTTGACAATGTTGTGGGACCTGTAGTGACTGGGAGGAAGAAGCTTTTAGCAGCAAGAAATATATGTTACCAAATATTAGACATTTGTATTAGCGTGTAAAAGAACAATAAGATCTGCTGAGGATCACTGTTATTTTGGTTTCTTTTAGATATTATGGGTGCTTTGTTTTATTTGTTTGTTTCTTCTCAGAGGACAGGTAACATGCTTTGTTTATTGTAATGAGGTCATTCCTTCAGAAAATCAGAGTCGTTACTTGCTCTAAGAAGCTAAGTGATTGACAGAAAGTCAAATGGCTTATGGTTGATTGATAAGATAAGGACAAGAACAAGTTCTAGTGCTGGAAAAGTACTTCTAACCCAATATTTGATCTCCTGAATTGGAGGTGTTGTAGGAGTGAGGCAGAATATTCTTCTGTTGATATTATTTTGTATTCAGAAACTTAAAAACTAGAAGACACGATGAATAAGGAATGGAGGAAGGTGTAGTAGAGTGTGACGAGGTTTCCTGTAGCTTTCTCTCCAAGTGAAAGGCATCCTCAGAGTTTGGTGGAGAAAGTGCATTGTGTGCTCTAAATCAGTTATATATTGATAACATAAGTCACATTTGTCCTTCCACTTATCCTGCCTGAAAATAAAGTCCACTTATCCTGCCTAAAGAGTTATTGAAAATGCACTTCTGTTAGTACCTTTTACAGGTGAGATGTTGCTATGCTGCAAATCAGTATACGCTCCTTTTTTTGTCCTTTATCCTGCCTGAAATAAAGTCCAGATATTCCTTTTAGCTCCCATTTGTATCAGCAAATCTTTATCTTTCAATATCATTCTATAGCTCTTTAGGCTACATATGGTGGAGCCAGAAGCATGATTATCAATTATCATTACGAATATTTTCTAAATCTGTGCTTATGAAAATGTTATACAAAATGCAAGAATGATCAAGCTGTCTGTATTTTACAAAAGGCCCAGCCCATAATGTTTGACATTTGCCTTAAATTAGTGACTGAGCGAATTACGCTCTTAATCTTGAACTGCAAAGTATAATGATCCATTGTTCGACAACAAAGATCTCAGGAGTTATAGGGCATCTTGATGAAAAAGATGGATATTGGATTCAGATTAGAGTTATTTACATAGGAGTTATAAATGTTATAATCATCTTTGGTGTGATGTTCATGAATGCTCAGAATATTACATAGATTTTCATCTTTGGTTATTGGGGATGGGGGGCCTTTGAATTTTTAATAGTTTAGATGTTTAGGAGGAGGAGGAGGAGGAGAAGTCATGTTTATGGTTGTTTTATCTTATGTTGATCCTCCTGTGTGCAAGGGTCACATTTAACCCGAATAAAGTTTTAAAATGTAAACCACCAATAAAATAATAAAGAAAGAGGACAAATTTCTATGAGGTTTCAATCAAGCATGGTTAATAACTACAATTCTTGGTTAGGGCAGTAGTGAATGCTTGAACAAATCTCTGTAAAACTTGTCAAATTGACGGCTCAACCTTCAAATGTTGACTGAGCCAGAGTTTAATATTGGAGTAGTTAAATTGATCCTATACCTGCAAAATATCAACAGTTCTCTCAGTGAGTCAAGACAAATTCTTACCATGTTTTAGTATCACAATCAGGATGCTGTGATTTAAACATCTTGGAAGATATAGCCTCTTATCTTACTATGTATTTTTCATTCCCGTAACTTTGCAAATTCCCTTGTTTTTGGTGTTTGTATTGTTGCTTTTTTTTTTTGTTAGTTTTACTATGAAGAAATTATCATTGATTCTTGATCAATATTATGACTCAGCATACTTTGTTAAGTATTTTTAGACATCTTCATTTTGCACTGATGTGACTATTTGGACTTTCTTTTGGAAATTTAAAATGTTGGATATTTGAGGTGGTGTAGATTGACGTCTTCCTCTTTTGACAAAGAGAACAGGTCAGAAAAGTAAATTATGCCATGAAGTAGATATTCTGTCAATGTTTCTACTTGATCAGGGGCACACTTTCTTTTTGAAGAAAATAAATAATCTGATTTTAGACATCTAAACCGCTAGACGGTTGATGTGTCCTGGATCACCCAGAATCGTTACATCTTAAGCTGGAAAAGATGCTCCTTAGAAGCTCAGGTTACTTGATAACAGTTTCTTTATAAATTTTGAGGGAAAAAGGGGACCTTGTTTAGTTTTTTTGTTTGTTCGTGATATTTCCTTTTAAGCAGCCTTTAAGACACTTAAGATTGAGGTAAGAGGCCCATAGTTCTATTCAGTTTACAATGTTTGCTTGATAATCCTAAGATTTGAGTTCTTGGTTAAAATCCTGATACAAGTATCTTATTCAACCTCCTGATATTCTGCATGTAGAGGAATTGTGGAAGTTTGGAGACCCCGGTGACATGATCCAAGTAAACTGAAAGAGTATTCTTAATCCACTGAGCTTATTAGAAACCAAAAAATGGCCGATTTCTGTTGGCATATTCTACTATGTGTTTGTTTAAATAGAATTAGAGAAAAAAACTAAGGACTTTAAAGGTTTTTAACAAATGTTGTTAATTAATAAAAATAAAAATTCCTTTTATGTGACAACGAAGTGTAGCTTCTTTGGTAAGATGCTTCGCCTGCAACCAAGAGGTTGCAGGTTCGAGTCATTGAGGGGTAGTATGTGAACCACTATTAATCCTATTTGTAGCCTTTATTGAGCAGTTAATTGTATGCTATATACAGTTTGATTCCATAAGGAAAATTTTCCTGGAGAGAATCTTGCAAATCAGGTAACTTCTTGTGGTAAAAGTAAGGAAATCTGGTCGAGAGAAGGATCTTGACTGCATTTTCAAGATGGTCCAGGCATGAGTGACTTGGCCTAGTTGCATTGATCAAAATAGCAAGCCAGTGGCAGAATGCATTAGGCTTGAGAGCTTGCCTTGTTCGAGTTCACTATGTTCATGCATTAGGCATACTTGTACACATGTTTATTATATGCTTTGGGAATGCCCACTGTAAAGATACATCGTTGTCATTTTCCATGGGTTGCCTTCTTACTTCATTTATTTTTGTCACGCCTTCAAAATAGGAGGTATTTCATATACATAAACATATGCATGTACATGTACACATATGTACACACACACACACACATACATACATACATACATACATACATACATACATACATATATATATATATAGATATATGTATATATTTGTATGTCATACAGTTTGCTTAGATTTTGGGGATCAAGACTGTTATAAAATTAGATCTTGGTTGAAATTAGTAACTTCTTTTCTTGGTTTCTTCTGCTGTGTAGAGACATTGGTTTTGCTGTTAATGCTTGCTTATTTTCTGTACAAGATATCACCTTGTTATGATTTATAAAAAGGTGTGATGTATTCTGTATGTTTTTGTATTTGGTTTTTGTGCATTGTAGAATAATATAGACCAAAAAAGAAAAAAACTTTCTTAGAATATTTAATTTGCCCAAAGAAATTTAGATGAAGGAAGTATATCTTTTCTCTCCTGTCTCTTTATCCGTCCTCAATCAGGAAGAAGAAACTGAGAGACTGGTAGGAAAATAGATAATTTGCTTTTCCAACCTTTAGTTTCTATATTGCTGCCGTTCACAACTCATTAGTTGGTTGAGCTGAAAAATGGGAGTCCGTTGTGTATGTTTGAGGAAGAGTCCTATGCTTGCGCTTTTGCAGTTTAAGCATTCTGGATGATGGTGTGCATGATTATTGATCTTTAGATACATTTTAACTTTATATCCTTGCCCTCCTCCTTGAACCGAAGGTTAAAGCTGACTTTTCAAACTGATGATGTAGCTATAGTGCTTACTCATTGCTTGCACACATATTGGGAATGTCTTAAACTTCTTCTCTCCCCCCCCTGAAATTTCCTTTTGTCCTTTCTAATCCTTTTATAAAAATGCCACCTAACTGTGTATAGTTGTAATTATTTGAAGGGGTTATAAACGGTTTTTCAGACGAGCAATGCTTGAAAGTTCAGATTATCTCAAGGATGATTGCTTGAAAATCAATTGTACTGTTGGAGTCGTGGTCTCAGCAATAGACTGTTCAAGGCTACATTCAATTCAGGTCCCTGATTCTGATATTGGAGCACATTTTGGCATGCTGTTGGAAAACATGGAAGGTTCAGACATTATTTTTAACGTGTCAGGTGACACATTTCATGCCCATAAATTAGTATTGGCTGCTCGTTCCCCTATATTTCGCTCCGACTTTTTTGATGGTTCAGAAGGCAATCTTCAGGAAATTATCATTACCGACATGGAACCCAAGGTCTTTAAGGTGATGACCTGAACTTATACTATCAAAATGATTTAATCACTACTCATGTTCTGTATTTTTTGTTTTCTGGTTTCCCGTCTGTCTGTTAAGTGCTAGACAATCAATATTTATTCCTCTTCCCCAGGACGAATAGAGAAACTTGGTTACTGATTCTCTCATTAATTTCTTGCCAATATTATATATTGTGGCACAGGCTATGCTGCATTTCATATACAGAGATTCTCTTGTAGAAGATGAGCTGGTAGCTTCTAGCTCTTCTTCTAATCCTTCTGACTCACTGACGGCGAAGTTGCTGGCAGCGGCTGATCGATATGATTTGGGAAGGCTAAGAAGGATGTGTGAGTCCTATCTCTGCAAGGAGATATGTGTGAACTCTGTTGCCAAAACTCTTGCACTGGCTGACCGCTCTCATGCTGCAGAGTTGAAAGCTGTTTGCCTCAGATTTGCTGCTGAAAACCTTGCTGGTAAGATGCTCAATTTCTATTGGCTTCCTGTTCATATAATTACATGTAATTTGAGTAAAGACTTTGTTCTTTATCCCTTTTTTTTTTTTTTAAATTCTAATTTTCAACATAAATTCTTTTCAGGAAGTTCTATTGCGTCACATTATTTCCCCAAAGTTGAACAAAGTCAAAAGGAATTATGTCTATTAACATCTAGTTTTAAATTTGAACTTGACATTAGAATATGGAAATGTTCTGTAACTTATTGCATACGTATTTTTGCATATGCTTTTAACAACTTGGTGTTTTAATCTTGGTGCCCATTATTTTGAATCAAATGCTGCAATAGCAGGCTAGAAATATGAGCATTGGCATTCAGACTATTCAAAGAGAATAACAGAGTCATTTTATTTTATGTTCTGTGGGATTAAAATCCTAAATCACATTCCTGTGTAGTTTTACTTCCTGTCCATCAAGCAGTCCTAAGAGGATGAAGTTGGAAAAAACTGTGTTTCTGCATGAAAAACAAAAGAGTCTCCTAATCAGGAAGTTAGACTAATAATCCTAGCAACTTGTTTTTAAACTTGAGATTTAGCTATCCGTCATCTTTGTTTCTTGGTAAACTTTGAGTCACGTTGATGCAAACCTTTGTTGGCTGTTATTTCTTCCTTGTTAAAGGTTAATACTTGTTTGATAGCCAGAGGGATGAAGTTGTACCTACACCTACTGCATCCTTGTTTAGTTATTTTCTTCCATTTAAGTCTCTTATTTTCTTTATTATTATTTTTTAGAAAGCATCAGTTGTAACTTTTTATGTTCCCTAAGTGGCTGTATAAAAAAAATTTGAGTAATCAGGGTGCAGCTTCAACTTGCTTAGAGGGCACATCCATTCTTTCTCTCTATTTGAGCATAATGAGCAGATTCTGGTGCTGCATGTGAGAGATGGTGTTTTGAGGAAAACTGGTGCTGATAAGCTGTGAATCTGAGTACATTTGCTCTGAATGACTGACAGTGGAATGAAAAGTAATATTAAGAGCCTGAAAAAAAAACCTACTGCAGGACTTTGAACCTCTTTTCAGACACAACTCATGGAGGAGAATATTTTATATTTCCATGTTGTGATAATGTGCTTAACAATCAGTTGATTCGTGTGCTGCATGTGTAAGGTATTCTACATTTTCTTATCAAGTGGCACAATGGAAATGTAAAACTTATGGGGGTTGTATATCTTGAATAGGAAGAGAGACTTTTACTGCTGATAAACAGAGATGTATAGGTGATTGGAAATCGCCATCCCCAATTATAAAACCAAAAGCTCTCGTTTATTGCTTTAGGATGTTATGTCCCGGTCATGTTACCAATCAACAGCTAATTATCCATTTTTTTATTTTCTTTTGTTATTGTTTTTGGAAGAGATAAGGGGGCTTCATGAGGAAAGGGCATTCTTTTGAATAGATACCTTGTTTCTGGGTGTCACTGTATTTGATTAATGCACTGAAGATGTGATCTGTGTTTGTGGAGATCCTTGTAGAGTAGCTTGGACATTTTGCTGTTTCCATATATAATCGGGAAACTTGCTGAGTCTAGCATTGCATCTGAGGATTGTGTTTGGTGGCAGAAGCATAGAGGGTCAGACAGTTTTAAGCATTTTTTGTTGAGATTTCAGGATCAACTATGCATGAGGTTTTAATTGCGCTTAGGCTGTTGAGTTGAATAAGAGAATATACCAATCTGATTTTTCAGACAATTGTGTAATATCAATGACTGCACACACACACAAATGTTTCTGTTTCTGTTTCTTGTTATTTATATGCTTCCCCATTTGCCCAATTTCTTCTCATGCAGCTGTAATGCGGTCAGATGGCTTCGAGTACCTCAAAGAGAACTGCCCTTCTCTGCAATCTGAGATCTTGAAGACTGTAGCTGGTTGTGAGGAGGATTGTAGCAGTGGCGGTGGGAAGTCTCGAAGTGTCTGGGCCCAGCTATCTGATGGTGGTGATACCAATGGTAGGAGAGTAAGGCAAAGGACCTAGTTTTAAATGTAGAAAACTGTTAATTGTTGTACTGTATGATACTGTAGAAAAAAAAATTTTCATGGTTCTGGAATGTCTCCGTGAATAGCACACGTCTGTGGTGACCGTAAATTGGGAAAGGGAAAAAATGTGAACTAATGTTGTTCAAAAGTCTCGACTATGAGCTTAAGTGTAGGCTGATATGTGTTGACATCTTAGCTTGCTAATCTCATGGGGTTCGATCATTTTCCAAACAGCATCCTTGGAGAATATGATACTCCATTTGAGTCTAGTTGACCAAAGTTCTGCAACTTGGGTTGACTATGGAAGATGGTTTAGGTGTGGCTGGCCCCAGTCTGATGCTCATAGGGTTACAAGTTCCCTATTAGCATGCGTTAATCTTTTGAAGTCATAGTTAGAAAATCCATGTTAACATTGTATGCATTGGCTCGTGTACTTGTCTGTTGGTTTGCTTGTAAGATCTTTGTAGTATCACTGCAATGGTAAAAAAGAAAGAAAAATCATAATCATATTGCTTAAATTTCAATGCTTCATTTTTTGTCCACTGTGGACTGAATTGGAAGTTACATCTGATATTTTTGCTCTCTTCCACTTGATACGAACATTGGAGGCGTTCTTAAGACTTTTATTCAACATTCATCTGAGTTATGGAAATTCTAGACAATTTTCTTATTGCTTCTTTGGCCATCTGACCACAGTAATTCTAAAACTGGAGGTAATTAAGGATCACACTAGTACTAGCCACATGAGATTTTGTGAAAAAGTGGTCTGTCCTTAACGAGCCAACTTGCGTTGTCAGTGATAAGCTTTACTAGTTTACTAGTATCTTCTCCAAAATAAGCCGACAGCCTGCAACAGCTAACCTGATGGTAATCTCCTCGTAGTCAACATGTTTTTTGGGCTGCCGTTGGGTTAGGTTTTTGCCGAATTTTTATTGGTCAAGAATTAAGCAGCATCGCCTGGTATCAAATAGCGAGCTAATGTATATACCTGTAGTGTTCAACATATTGCACAACCCCATTTCCTTTATCAGATATTGGTTTTCATCTTTCCTTTGCTTTTTTTTTTTTTTTTTTTGGGGTTGTTGGGCTTCTTTTACCTTTTAAATGGGGAGTGGATGTGTAGATTTTAATTTAAATTGTTTTACGTATTGACTTTTCCTCCACCATTGATACGTCAGACAATTGGTTCAAGCTGTAAATGACGCAATTATTGAAGAAAATGGTGAGGATGATTATTTTAAATTGAAAGACATGACTAATTTTCAAAATTGCCCATCTATTGACATTTTGTTAGCAGATGAAACCATACGGCGGAAGCATATTTGACACACATAAAGACGTGGGAGAAGAGAAGTCTGATAATCACAAACACATATAAAAAAAAGATGTGACCCTCATATTGAGATCGGCATTTAATTTGAGCAGAATTGATTTTTACAACAGCCACAAATCTCACTAGTTTTTCATAATTTTCTTCTCACTCTTGTGAACTTAGTACAATATTAAAACACTCCATATATAGTCAATATGACTTGGTAATTAAGAAACTACTAAAACAAAAAACTACCAAGTAATTACGCTATATCTTAGACATAAGTAAACTACTGAAATTTAACCATACTTGAAAAACTTATAAATAAAAAATAAGAAACATCAACCATTAGAAAGCTTAATAGCGTTATGCCAACACATTTGAAGAAACTATATTTAGCTGCACCCTTGGTTAAAAGGACGGCCAGAAATTAAAATTTTATGGAGTAATTTAAATAAAATATAAGATCACAACTCTTTTTATGGATTAATTTTTTGTACATTGATACTGTGATAATTTTTCCATTCTAGCAATTATGAATGTATGTCACATGTGCATGATTTGAATTTCATATTTAAATTCATATTTTGTGATAATAATCTAAATCTATTAGTGTAAAAAAATGTATATTGATAATATATAAAAAAAATTTAGTCTTTTTTCATTTGAAAGATGGGTAAATAAACATAGTTGCGAAGAAAATGGCCTCTTGTTGGTCCCCTGGATTCCTGGGCATGGTGGTCAAAAGATTTCATACGCAACTCCTCCACAAGTCAAAAGATTATGTCAGAAATCTTTTTTTTTTTTAACCTTCCCCGGCAAAGTCGGCAGTTTTAATGAGTCACGCTACAGACCATCAAGACTCAAAGCCTAAAGAGTCCCTTCTTTCTTTCTTTCTTTCTTTCTTTATTTTGCTTCGTAGGGTTGACAGAGAACATAAAAAGACAACACTATCTTGTTAATATAATAGTAATAGAATACGGTAAATTTTCTAATTGTTAATGGTATTTTTTTGTGGACAAGTTCTACTTTGCATCCCTAAACTTGTATTACGTTTTTATTTTATACTCTGAACTTTAATTTCAAACATTTTACACCTTAAACTTTAATTTTGAACACTTTATACCCTATACTTTCACGTTTGTTCTATTTAAATCCAATCGATGACAATTTTAGCATAATTAATGACATAGAGGACTCAACAAATCAATGATGATGTGATGAAAGTAGTCAAAAGATGTCAAAATATCATAACAAAAATAAAACAATACACTATCATTACTTTGCACCATCTTTTATCTCGTTAATTTTACTAATATATTAGTAATTGAGGTCTTATTAATACATAACAATGTACTAAAAGTGGTAAAAAAATTTAAGGGATTGTAGTTAGTACAAAATGGTAGATTGTCATTAATTTTCACTGCTCTTTATCTCATTAATTTTGCAAACATAATCATTGATTGAATTTAAGTTGGACAAACATGAAAGTTTAGGATGCAAAATGTTCAAAATTAAGAGTTTGAGATGCAAAGCATCCAAAATTGAAGTTTAGGGTGCAAAGCAAAAAAGTGATACAAGTTTGGAGGGTGAAGTGGAATTAATCTTATTTTTTGGCATTATCGAGTAATACAAAAGACAAGAAATAATTATTCAAAAATGGAAAATTGGTATTTTACAAAAATAAAATCGGCATTCCGTGGTGAGTAACTCACATGGCGAGTCATGAATGATTTTTGACGTTTGCCATGAGCACTATAGTATGACTCGTATAATACAAGAGGATAGTTAAGTACCAAGGATTTATTTTCCATAAATTTTGTAGTGATGGTGTAGAAGGAAATTAAGTACCAAGCATTGAATGCTCATACGTAGAGAAAGAGGTATTTCGTACCATGATTTGTCTTTATTTTCCAGTAAGTTATGAATAGAAAAATGGGCTTATTCCTCAAATTTTTATTCTTCCATAGTCTACACTCTGGGAGCTATTCTAACCTTAGGTATTGGTCACTTACTCTTTAAAGTTTGAACACTCTAAAACCATTAGATCATAATGTGGTATGTCACATTTCTGATCTCTCTTTTTTTTTTTTTTTTTGTCACGTTCTTATTTCTACAATGTAGTTTATGATACTATCCCAGCATCTTATTGACTAACTAAGGATATAATTGAGTTGAGTTGAACTCAAATAATGTGAATTAAAAAACTTGGACTCGAGTAGTGCAAGTTAAAAAATTTGGATTTGAACTTGAATTCGAATTTGATTTTGTTTTGCCTTACTCATGCTTGAACTTGAACTCATGCAAATAGAGACCAATCGAGTTTAATTCGAGTTCGATCAAGACTAGTCGAATTCAAAAAATATAAATGTGTGTGTGTGTGATGTTTGATTAAGTTTGACGAGTTTTCGAGTTTCATTTATTAGGTTCAGTTTGAGATTACACTCAATCAATACGAGTTCGAACTCAAACTTTAACCGAACAAAATCATGAGTTACTCAATTGAACTTGATTCATTTGCACCTTCTAATCTGGATCTAGAATTTATTGGGCTCTCACACCAAAATAGAAAAGCAACAATATACTTAACTAGATAATTGTTTAGTACTATAAATTTATTCAGCAACGAATGCAAAAGCAAAATGAGAAAGGATTTATGAGGACAAGTAACTTTGTAATCAAAATATTGCAAATGTACAATTATGACTCAAAATGTACAAACGAGTGTTGAAAAATATATAAATGAGTCTTAAAATATACGAGCGAGACTGCGAAAATGAGGAAAACAAAGTGGACTTTTGATTCTAGGCCGGATCCTTTTTGGCTGGCAAAATGAACCAGATCTGGCCTTGGATCCGGTTCTGTGCATAAGTCGATTTGGGGCCAAGCCGAATCTTTATTAACGGTCAGATATTTTTTGATACTTTTTCATGCCAAACTTGACATCAGAAGTTGTGTTTTCACAAGGCATGATCACAAACTTAAGCAATTACAGCGACCCAAAACTTAACCACATTAGCTTGATCCAATCTAGACTAGTAATGGATCCGAATTCTCCGTGCTTGCACTTGTAATGCAAAGAACATTTAATTGCTGAGATCAGTCAAGAAGATATCGGACTGATCTCGACTGTTGATTTGGACTGATCTCGACTGTTGAATCAATAGTCGAGATCAGTCCGATCTCTTCCTGACCGATCTCAATCATTAATGGCATGGTTGCACTTGCATCCCCATTGGTCATAGATTTTACTGTCGATCCTCGAACAATTGTTAGAGCTACTAAATATGTAAATTAAGATTTGACTAAACTTGAAATCGATAGTCGAGATCCGTCCGATTCTCCTTGATCAATCTCAGCCATTAATGGTAGGTTGCATCTACATCCCTATCAACCGCAAATCCACTGTCAATCATTTCAAACAATTGCCAATGGCAGAATCACTAAATTCGTAGGTTAAGACGTGGGTAGATCTTGCCTATGTAAATCTAGTGATCCAAAATTTGTCACATCGTATCACCAACTTGTGTAATTACGATGTAATAAAACTTGGACTACTAAATTTATAAAACCGAATCTACCCAAGTTTTTGCCATTACGTAAAATATCATGATATTATTTGCTAGTGGCACACCTTAGGGAACTGAACGAGGCCTTGGCAGACTCTCAGCAGGCATTCTGCCACCAAAACCGCCCTCCCCCCGGCCCTCCTCTTTTTGTCCAAGATAATTGCCATATTTCTAGTCTAATCATGCTTTTGTTAAGCATTTAACTCCAAGCTCAGAAGCACAACTATTCCCACTAGCATTTGATTTAGCTGGGTAGTTGCGTAGTTGGCTTTATTTTTTGAGCTTGAGGAGCAAAATATTGTATTTTCCCACTTCGCAGTGGATTTTAAAGCAATGACACAGACAAATTATCTACTTTTAAGGCTCACATACGAGTTATTTGCAGCCAAAAAATAACAAGAATTACAGTGTCACAGATGCTTATTGCTCATGGGGTGAACCAAAAACTTTCTTGAACAGACTATTTTCCAAACATGAGCAGAAAAGTTTTCAGTACCATCTTTACCAAACAAAACGTGAATATGGCTGACAATCCCTGGAGTCTTGAGGAAGAAGGCCATTACAATGTCAATTGGTTCTGATGAAATTAAATATTTCGTCTTTACTTCACAATGACAATAACAGTAACAATGAAGCTGTCACTAGATTAGAAATGCAGAAGGCTTTCTAGATTTTAAAAAGAAGCCCGGATGGAAGATTATCCAGCAAGAGAACCACACCCAGTCTCGATTTGACAAGACAATATAGTGCAATTGTCTCCATAGTCCTAGCCAAAATTGTCACCAAGAAGTGCCCCAACTGCATCTTTCAGCATGGAGGTGTTCGTTCCCATACTCTCCCTTGGGACCAAAGCAGTTTGATGCTAGTAAAAAATCTGGCCTTGAGAAGATCATGTTGTTTGTGTTGAATGCTTCATCCTTTCCACAGAATTGTGTTGGGACCATTTCTTCTGCTTCTTGTTTAACTTTGCCTCCTTCATAATCACACAAAAGTCACAGTAAAGCCAAGGCAAACGAAAGTGTTAATCTGTAGATCAACTCAATATCACCAAGTACAAGATAACAAAATTCATACCTGGCGTATTCTCAAGTGACTGAAGTTCATCCAATGAGCTTCTGCTGATAGGGGTGTATTCACTCAACACTGATGCAGCAGAGTGGCCTCGAGGAGATATGGGGTCACCATATGCTTCCCATTCTGCCTCATGAAGATCCTGCGGTGAGTTATCCATTACTTCTCCCTGAGCCATGGACACACTAGACATATGCTGGCATGAACTGTTCTTGAAGTTTTTCAGAGATTGCGATTCATAAAGTACAGCATCTAACAGGCCACTATTTCGAGGCGAGAGACTACCTGATTGGGTGTGCTCAGTTGGGGGAGACTGGATTAAAGTATCCACAGACTCAAGGGAAGGCAGTGGGGAAGAAGGTGAGCCCCAACTACCAATCTGGGTTTGGAGTGAAGGGAGCTCCAGCTTCATTGCCCATGAGGGCTCTGAGGAGGAGGGGTTGCCATTGAGAAGGGCATGGCTGCCAGGAAGTACACAGGATGTTGATTGGTTGTCTGAAGTTAGATTCTGATCATATGCAGAGGTGATCCCAAATGATTGAAGATTCTGTGCAGAACCATCATTGTGATATTTACTGCAGCTTGTGAAGGCACCAGTAAAACTGGTAGCCAAGCCAGAGAACAAGGATTCAGATTGTCGAAGACGTTTTGTTGGATGGACTGCTGGTAGCAAAGTTTTGCTGCCATAGGAAGAATGAAGACCTTGGGCTAGCAGGCTACTAGCAGGAATATCAAGCAAACCACGACCTGGAACTTCAAGAAGTGGGGGTGGATACAACTGGTGAGTGAGTTCCAAATTTTTGAATTCCACAGCTGGAATCTCAAAGCTGTTAATTGGTAAGAGATCAGGATGTTGTGTCTCCACCGATGAGAAACCAGACAAATTCTCACTTTGTTTGCTCTCGCTCAAAGCTTGCAAACAGATATCAGGAGGATAGATTGGCAAGCCAGCACGCTGTCGTCTCTTGATTCTGGTATTCCAATAGTTTTTTATCTCATTATCCGTACGGCCGGGTAACTGAAAGAAAATAAAACATTAAAAGAAAAAGAGATATCAATAACAACCGAGATTAACACACTGACAAGATCCAAATATGCTATCCATTCTGTGAATGTGAAGAAAACAATACGCTTTGCTAGTATTGGATACATTCGTAAAACATTAAAAAAGAACTCCAGGATTGAACATTTTTACATGGAAGAGAAAAGTCGATGGAAACATCTGTATTCTGACTTCTACAGGGAAAGCGAATTGAACAGACAGTAGATAAGTAGACTCCTCATTCCACGATAAGTTCTGAAATTAATACAGCAACATTACATTGCTGACCATTACTAAAGGCATTTACAGGGATTTCAGACTAAATTCTACCACAACACAGGCTTCGCACTATAGGAGCATGGGTTTGCTCAGTATTTTATGCTATAGTTCTACCTTACAAAAATCATATGCATTTCCCTTATCGACTCTGTGTGAAACCATGCATAAAGGGAGGGTTGGGTACCTTTAAAAATTGAAGCAGCAGAAAAGCAGTCAAAATCCACATGTAAGATTGAATTTTATAACCATTCTTGAATCATAGTCCAACATAGAAAAGTTTTGGAAACATCACTTCTTAGATCATGCTCGCAGAAAGCATTTGTAATTTGCTCAAATCCAAATTTTTCCGCAAAAAAAAAAAAAAAGGAAAAAAACTATTGGCACATAAGTTGCCGTAAAGTAAAACAGAAAGAGGTAGAGAATTGAATGCAACAGAGTCTGTATTTTAAAATGCCATGGCTTAATTACAGAAAGAAAATAAAGAGACACATTGAGACATACCTCAGCAGCCATTCTTGCCCATTTGTTTCCCATTTTAGCATGGAGTTCAATAATACGCCGCTCCTCCTCAGGAGTGAACGCACCCTTTTTCAGATCTGGCCTCAGGTGATTTGCCCATCTTAAACGACAACTCTTTCCACAGCGGGCAAGTCCTGAATGCTTCTGGACTGCATTCCAGTTCCCCTCTCCATGCTTAGTCACATACTCGACCAAAATTGCATCTTCTGCAGAAGTCCAGGGACCTTTCTTCAGAGGACCATTCACTCCAAAGTTTCCTCCACCGCTAGTTTCTTCAACAGATGGTGAACCTATGGCGCCTTTACGCACCATCCGGTCCTCACTTTCACTTGACATACTCATGCCCTGTCAATAAAAATCAAAGTGTATGTGGTGTATAATAAACAATGCATTTCGGTTGGAATATGTAAGCACATACATAGAAAAGAAAACGACAAAAAAATGAAGGACACAGCTCAGAAGGTGAGCTCATAAAACAGAGACTAAAGCTTGATATATAAATAATAAAAAAATAGCTGACAAAATTAAAAATAGGCAACAATATGAAGTGAGGCTTGGTTCAAAGCAGTAGATGACAATAACTACAGTAACTCAAACACTTCAAAATGTTAACATTTTTATGCTCAAAAGCTAACCTATCACCTTCAAATATCCTAAATCTGATCCATCTCATAGCATGATTCAATAAGTGCGATCATATCCAATTGCAGAGTTCAAACCCACTGAAAATACTGAGGAAATCGTATTATTTAATTAATGCTGTTACAATAAGCACAACAATTTGGCTGACGAAAAGAAACAGAACACGTCATTTCCTTTACCTTTAAACCAATTATCATTTCTTGAAAACACCAATAAGAATGACTTTGAGGTCACAGTACAAAGTATCCTCCAGATACATTTATTGATCATAGAGGTAAATTACTATTTTTATTTGAAGAACTAATTTATGTGATTAACATTAAATTAGCAGATTCGATGATAAAGAACACATGTACAAGCAGACAATAAACAGACACAACCAGTGGCGCAACATTTACGGCCAACAACTGAGCTCATATGAGTAATTTACGTCACCAGCAAAAATTTCATAAGAAGAGGAAGAGAAAAAAAGCAGTAGAATAAACTTATCTTTTGCGGAAATAAACATAATCAGTAGCATCTTTTAGTGGTATGAAACAAAAGAATGCAGAGCTATCAAGGAGGAGAGACACATCTAGGATCTCTGAAGCACTCACTAAGCTCGATTACCTGTTCCTATCCCTAGATAATAAGTATATAGTATCCTCAACACCAAGTTACAGATGCACATATTTTTCCCCACGAAAATGATCAAAATGGATACAGCTTAAGATTCCCTACAGAACATGATGAGATGCAACTGCAAATATCTGAATAGAATCCACCCAAAACTTTAGTAACTATGAAGAACCTTTTCTGAGCTCAATTGGTTTGGCAGTAACTTTCGTAATTCCTAGATCCATCAATATGAACCATCAAATCATCCAGATAAATTAAAAAAATAATTTAACAGATCAAATATGAATACTCCACTGCATGCAGCAGCAGCAATCAATAGCTCTCAAAAATTAAAAAAATAAATAAATAAATCCCAACAAGTTCCAGTAACAATAATACCATTTTCTTCCATTTCTACCATAAAAACAATACACATGCAAGATTATATGCAGCTACAATTTTACTAACATGAAAATAACCCAATAATTCAATTGATTTAATTAATCATTTTACCTCAACGAGGAAGACTGCTGAAGCTGCAATGCACTCTTTGGAGCAAGTGATCACTGATCAGTCCCTCAGGCAACAAAAATGCCAACAAAAATATGATATAACATCATCAGATTTCAACAATAGCAAGCCCAGAAAAACTAACAACAAATCCTTAAACCTCTCAGAAATTGAGCAACAAAAGAGACAACAGAATAATCCTCCTTGCAATGAAAACCAAGCCCTCCCCCCGATTCACATAATCAGGGATATAATCAAAATCCCACGAATCATTCACCAATAAAACTCAAAATCCAGCTGATAAAAGCTACAAAAATGCGAACCCACCAACCAAAAACAAAAACATGGCCACCTAATACGATATGGGCTCTTCAGAAACGAAAAGAGAAACGGAAAATTTAGCAACCCTTTTGTGATCAGTGAACAAGGAGGCAGAAAATTACAAGATCCACCAAAAAAATGCAGAGAGATAGAGAGAGAGGAAGCAAGAAAGAGAAAGCGGAGAGAGAGGGAGAGAGAGGAATGGAGGTGTCAGCTGATTATGGAATTTTGGAAAAGAAAGCCAAAAGGGAAAAGAAAGAAAGAAAGAGGAAAAAAGAAAAAGAGAGAGAGAGAGAGAGAGAGAAAGAGAAGTCATAGTAAAGATTTAATAGATGGCCAATGAAGAGGGAAGTTAGCTGAGAAAGATCTGGGCTAAGAAACACCTCACTCACTAGCCTAATTTAATTCTTCTAAGTTTAATTAATGAGTAAGTACTCTAATAATGACAAATTTGAAGAATAATTAAAAGTTTACCTGAAATTTAAAAAGAAAAAATGATTGACTTGGATGATGATCTTGTTGCTCGAATTTGGCTCATGCCTAATTTTTCTAGATTTTTCTAATTTTTTTTATTCATCAGGTTTCCAGAAAGAGTATAAAATTGTTTCTCTCACACACAGTACACACAGTGAGAGAGTGGGAGAGAGAAGGATGTTTAATGCTGGTGAATATTTGATTGTTATTTATGAGGGAACAAGATTGGAGATTTGACTCTGGTTTGAGGGGATAATTAATGGTGATTAATTATTGAGTGGAGTTTTTATCTTAATTATGCTAAGGAGGAGTAGTGTTTGGGATGTATGGTGGGAAATTAATGAGTTGAGGAGGTGAGTGTAAAGTCTTTGGAGTGTTTGGACTGGTAAACATGGAGTAAAGTACAGATATGGAAAGTGCAATTCAGAGGCTTTTACATGGAAATTGTGCTCACAACTTCGTATGATGGATGGTATTGGTGGCTAGGCTTGGCTTTTATTTTTGTACTTACTTTTTTAATGATATGTCACTTATTTTTGTCCTAACCAATAGAATATAAATATTCCATTTTGCCTAGGGAAAAGAACAAAAAAACATTTCAAGTAATATCAAGCTAAGTAAATTGCACATTCTTTTTCTTTTTTCCCTATTATGTGGTAAGGACATTTGGAACTTGCAAAATTGATGTTACCTTCAATCTTTTTTGCAGGTTACTTTGAGTGTGAAATTATACATGTTGTAAAATCTTTTTTCTTTGGTGGTGGGGACTAGGATGGTGGGGTTTCAGGGATTTGGGGCTTGTGGTTAGATGTGAACAAGATATTTTGGTGAATTGGTCAATTGTGTTTGAAGTTTGAAGCCATTGGAAATCTTTGACAAAAAGGTGGGGCAAATCCATGGACTTCTGCAACTTACAAGAGGAGCTGGTTAAGTGTGGAAGTCTTCTTGGTGGGGACTTCCTTCCCTTTTTTTTTTTTTTTTGTTTATTCCTTTTCTTTTCTTTATTTAACATGTGTTGATATACAGCTAGCATAGAGTGTTCCCGCATCCTATTCCTGGTATTATATCTTCAATTACAAAATTGAACTTCCTGATTTTGATTTCTTGCTTATCTCAAGCAAAATATTAAAAAAAAAACTTCCTTTTTTTTTTGTTCTGTGGAATGTAAGCTATGAGGGGACTAATTAGTACAAGTTTTTGTTATAAAATCAAGGATGGGAATTGAAGAATTCAGCCCACAGTTTATATTTATTTAATTCTTCCTTAATTAATTTGTAAAAATTTCTTTGTTTAGTGATAGGAAAAAGTATCAAGTGTGGTCATGCATTTATTGTGGAGACGCTTGTGGTCTGTCTTTAAGTTTAGAAGAAATTAATCAATCCAATCATTAGACCAAAAAACCTCACGCCATATCTAAATTTGAACTTTAATTTATTTGGCTTAGATAAAATTGATTGCCAGACTTTGGGATGCATTAATTTGAAGGTGAGATCTATCTGCATGAATTCTAATCTTCAATGAACATAAAATCCCATAAGTATCTGAACTGCCTCTTTACAGATTCTACAAATTTCATCTTTTAACCTTGAACAATGAAAAATGTCCCACATTGTCTTAAGAATGCAGAATTTCATTTCCCCTGAAAATTTTCTTTCAATTTTCATTTGGAAAATTGTCTCATATTTGACTCGGTTTTGACTTGATAAAAGTTCATTTGAGTTTGCCTTGAGCACAAATAAATTATGCTAAAACACATTTTTAAACTTATCGGAATAATTTAAACAATCTGCAATAGGAAATTGTCCTACCTTTGATACCTAGGGACAGTTACAAGCATAATATATGGTGAACTTTTTCTTTTATAAGTCCAAAATAAAAAAAAAATTAGGAGAAGGGGAAGGTGATGTCAAGATCAGGATTATTTTTATATATGATATAAAAATAAAAAATAAAAATAAAAAGACCATTTATTAGTTGAGTTTTAGTGCTTCATAATCTCCTAAAAAAGGGGAAAAAAAAGGATAGCCAAGCCCAACTCTTGTTCCCCAGCTTTTGTCAATTACAATTATAAGAAATAATTAATGTATTCTTGTACTAACACAATAAATGTAAATATTAAAATAATAAATAGAACTACTGAAATAATAACATATAATAAAAACCAACATATCTTGTTGTTCATTAAATTTTTGTGTCTCACACTTAATTCATATTAACCATTGAAGGTACCATAGATTATTTGCAGAGAACCCGTGTCACCCATTCATCGATTTTGCCCTTCCATTAACCTTTCGAGAATTTAGGAAAACTGTTGTTGCATGAATACACCAATTTTGCTCTTCCATTAACCCTTCGAAAAATTAGGGAAACTGTTGTTGCATGAGTATGCTTGCTATATTTGCACGCTTTAAACTCTGTGAATGACTCCTTGAAATAATGTGCTTCCATGTCCATTGTGATTCATTCATCTCCATATCTTGATTGAGATGACTGTTGAAATTGCAGCAAATTACAATTGGTTATCTACTAAACTTTTGAAATGGTATAGTTTTGATTGCTCAGTTTTTAAGAGCATAAAGTTGTAAACTCAACTCTCAAATGTGTATATTCTGAGTCATTCCATTTGTTTTTACCATTAGATATGCCTTTGAATTATATCTCGTGATTCACATGAATCCTTAGATGAGACATACTTGACAGCGAAAACAAAATGAATAGCCCAAAACATACATACACACATATATAATGTTTGGAAGTTGAGCAGGTATTCTTATATCATTTCAAAAGCCTAGTGGGTAACCGGATAATTTGCTCTTGAAATTATCAGCCTATCTTTTGGTCAAAAGGAAAAAAAAATTCATTGAAAAATTGGAGTGTCTTATGTAAACAGAAAAAAGAAATCATTAAAGTGCTGCACCACGTCAAACTATGCAACTTGAAGGATATTTCTTGGGAATTTCTTAATTTAAGTGATTATGTCATAGTCAAAACCTACATTCTTTCCATTGGTTACTTGTTATGCAGAAACTTAGATGATGCAATCATGCAACCATTGCATTTAATAGTTTTTTTTTCTAATATATTTTTTTAAGACAATTGGCATAATTATTTACTTTGTGATAGTGCGTTTGGATTGCTTATATTTAGCTAAAAATTTTGCTTACATCATCGACACAAATTCCAATCACCTTTTTATCTCAGATACATCACATCAAAAAAGTGCTACAGTAGTACTACAGTATTCTTTTCAACAAATTATCCCAAAAAATCTACTGTCCAAACGCACTAGGCTGGGCATTCTTCCAAAGAAGGAACAATTATTGATTGTATAAGCATCTAGTATTTTGTTCTCTTGCATATTTGAAGTAGGTATTAATCAGAAATAAAAAAAAATCACTAGTTATTTAGGAAGGCATTTTGGAATAAGAACTATATCGAATCTGTTAAGTTAAAGTCCTGTTCTTCTAACTACTCATAATTTGGTATATAAAAATTGATCTTGTTCATCTAACTAATCATAATCTTGATGAAAATTTAAAACAAGAAATTACTAGCTAGTGTTTACAACACTTGAAATCACTAACCCAAAAAGGGTTTATCAGAAGCTTAATTACACTAATTATCAATCGGATATCGCCTTTCCGGTTTTTATATTTTATTTGGCAAATTCCCTTCCAATTTTTTGTATCATTTATTAAATCATTAGAAAATATGAATTGCCATCTCTGGCAAAATTTTGGCCTAAAATTCCATTCCTACAATACAAAGATTTTCATTTGATAATGATGTTGAAATATCTAATGTGGAATTTTAATTTGTCAATGGTCCCAATTAGATATAAAACTTGGTTTCTTGAGACCCTACTTAACAAAATTGTTCAATCCCCTTTCACTTCTTGAATTATATCCCTCCCTGTCAATTTTTTTAACAAATAATTTCGGGTCCGTTTGGATTCCTTGTTTTTGGGTCTGTTTGTGAAAACAACACTGTAACATTATAGATATGAAAAAATAGTACTGTAGCTGTCTTTGGATTTTTTTTCTTTTTCTTTTTCCTTTTCTTTTTTCTTCTCTTCCCTCTTCTCCCCCTCCCTCGGCCGGTCTCCTCCTCTCCTCCCTCCATCTTCTCCTCCCACTCCCAGCCTCCTCCCCTCCTCCTCCCTCTCCTCCCTCCCAGCCTCCCCTTCTCCCTCCTCCCAGGTGTGGAGAAGGAGAGGGAGGAGGAGGGAGAGAAAAGGTGGGGTTAGGGAGAAATAGAAAAATTATTGTAATTGTTTTTGGGGTTGTTTTTACTATAGTATTTGGGGTGTGAAAAACAGTTTATCAAAAATAGGGGCTAAAAACATGAATCCAAACGTATCACTATTAAAAACCATCACTAGTTAATAGAATCAAAAACCAAATAAGAAAACAAGTATTAATCTCAGAAAAGATTTAAAAAAAAAAAGGAGACGTAAAGGAATTAGAAATCTTTCATGGTAAACTTCTGTAGAAATTCAACAAGCAAAAGGCCAAAAACCCAAGAACAGAAAATAGGAATGACGTTTCCAAAGTTGCCTCAATTTTCGTGTTATCCGAAATCCCCATCCCTGCATGAAATGTAAGCCACGTATATTACCACATATGCTCAGATCAGCAATAGCATCCCTTTATTCCAAACTCCACACGCAAATAAAAAATGTTCTGACACAAACGATTTGGCCAATTTGCCAATTTGCTCCTTTTTCTAACTGTCAATTAAACCAAAAAATTTCAAGGAAAAAAAAATCAGCCCATATGGAAATTATAGTAAATACTAAGTCTGTTTCCTATGCTGAGCTTCTTCCTAAACCTTCATCTCCAGCTTTAGTATTTCCATCTAGAGCTAATGTTTTGTTCCATAATTTTAATTGTTTGCCTAGAAAGCTACAATGCAGCTCTGAGCAGTTGAGAAACTTGGGAGCCATTTATGCTTCTGGAGCTGATAGCAGTCCAACAAATGTTGTTGAGAAATGGATTCTTGAACCTATAGGTTAGTAATCTGTCATCCCTTTGGTTGTTTGTTCTGTGATCAAGGCAGCACAGGCAATCAATGAAATCATTGTTCTAGATAATGAAGTCTTACGCTGAACAGTAATTAATGAAACTGTCGTATGGTGGTGTTTAATTGTTTCATTTGCTTTCCTTGTTAGGATCAATTGAAGTCTTGTAGCTTCTGCCTAGAACTTTTTCTGTTGCTATCAGCTTGCTTTCTTGCTGAATTTCTTCAATTACCTGGTGTGAAAACTGTCTCATCAACAAATGCTAAAGAGTTATCAATAAAAACTGTCTTATCACCAAATGCTTAATTGCTTTCATTTGCTTTCCTAGCTGGGACTAATTGTAGTCTTGTAGCTTCTGCTTTGAACATTTTTGTTGCTACCAGCTTTCTTTCTTGCTGAATTTGTTTAATTACCTGATGTGAAGTTTTTTAGATATTGATGCCAGTGTTTTTCTTGAGTTTTGAGCATTATGGATTAGTTCCTAGAGTTTGTAGGCTATAAGAAGATTTTTTAGCTGTCCTCAAGTAATTATATTTTGTTCATTAGACGGAACTGTGATAATTTCAGATGACTACCTTGTGATGTATTAGGTGATGGTGATACAAAGCACATAGGTGTTAAGACTGCAATGCCAAATGCATTTGAGATAACTTCTGTAAGTATATGAATTGTCAGCTTTTGAGTGTTTATCACGATAAGATATTGATGGAAAATTTTCTTGTTATGATTCAGAGTGTGATTACTATTGGACGCATTGCTGACAAGGTAGATGTAGCCATTCCTGTCCCAACAGGTATTCATATTCACCAGGGCTTAAGCTCGTTTATGAATCCCTTGCCTGATCTTTGCAATTGATACTTGCAATGTTCATTAGATTTTTCTAGACTATGATCAGTAATGAAACATAATAGCCCCTTTCCTTTTCAAACTATAAGAACAGAACAATAATATAGTAAATTACATCGTTTTAGGTACTTCATGAGTTCTGATTCATTGCGGACTTCTGTCTGCGTGATTACTCAGAATTTGAAGTTTTTGTTTTGGAGATCTTGAACCCTGGTGCACTTCAAAGATTATTATAGCCTGCATCCATGCAATTGGCCATGTTACTTAGTCCTCAATAGCCACAGTAGTTTCAGATGTTGAGAAATGGTCTGCTATAGATTTACTTGCGATTCAATTATTTGAAGATTATATATCTAAATGGTACCTGTGCTCACATGGGTAAATCAGTATCTGGTGTGCACGCCAGGATTCAGAAGACAGAAGAGAGTCTTTTGGTCACAGATTTGGACAGCACAAATGGTACATTTATTGATGAAAGGCGCCTAAGACCTGGTGTTCCTGTTGTTGCACCACCTGGAAGCAAAATTACCTTTGGTATGTTCCCAACTTCGTCCTGATTTTATTTGCCTTTCTGATTCTGAAATGAGTTGTTTTCTGGATAAATTTGACGGCTGGTGAATAATTAGGATTTTTAATTGAAATTTTTTCAAATGTCTACTCGTTTCTTTCTGAAGTGCCACCATTTTCTTGTAAATCCATTTTGAAACCTTTATGTAACTGTACTTTCATTTGATCATATTCATCTAAACTGTAGGTGTAGATGCATGGAGTCCCATGGCTTGACTTTTCCTGATTTTGCCTTCCAACCTATAACATGTAAATAATTCTAATATTCACAGATAGCATTAAAATCAAGTTATATCTGTAACGTTGTGATGATATCTGCAGATAATTCCAAACCTTACTTGTAACAGAACTTTGCTAAGTATTGTGCTGACTCCTGAGTAGTCCTGGCAGTTCATTTCTTGTTTCACTTATCCAAAGATAAATGATATTTCATAGATTATAAGCAGCTTAAAATTGATGTTGCCGCCATTGAATCACCTGAGAGAGATTAACATCTTAAAGCCCATTCCTACTTGCTCCTGGTTTATTTTTTTCATTCCTCTTCTGATTGAAAGGTGTTGCAGAACAATTTAAGGGCTTTTGCAATAAGTAGCATTTATGAAGTACAGAATGTTACTGAGAGTCAAGTTTAACCTGCCACAACAGAATTATTACTGCTTAACCTAATTTATATGAACAAGAAGTTGTTTTTGCATAATTGTGAATTGATAGTTTACTGTTAGATCAGAGCTGCCTGAATTGGATGCTTGGATGTCATTAGCTTTCCCAGATTCAGCAATAAATAGATGGTATTACCTTGAAAATAATTTCGGGTTGAATAACCATGCTGTAGAAAATGTCATCCACTGTCCTAGAATCGTGAGCTGACCATTCCATAAACTCCATTCACATTCACAAGCTTTGTTTTTGAAATGGATAAAGTAGAACTTTAATCCGTACAGTGGCGGTTAAGATCCAGGCATATCAGTATAATAACATGAAGTGCTTGTCTAGAAACTCTTCGGTTTGATCATTTTGATCGGTTCTAAAGACATGAATAAGACATTATCTACCTACAATGCATAGTAATTTAGCAAGATTAAATGCCAAGAAGGTGCACTGGTTTCTGTTAAAAATAAATGCAAATAAGAAAGACGAGGAAAAGAGAGATGCTAGTGAATATCTTCCAACAAGAGACCTTCCTTGCAGCAGTGAAGGGTACAATTGAATCTGGTTTTCATGGATCAGATTGGTATTGTTGGAGCAATATATGAAGATGTACCGCACTCTCGGAATTGATATAACAGGTAGCTGCTCTAGTCGAACTTACTATACTCAGACGTGATTCCATTACAATCACGCTCATTGAGTCAAAACTATCAAGAACATTGTACTTTGGAGGCTGCCTCATTTTGTATTAAAGGATGCTTTCCTCAGAGGTCTCGTACTTTTTGACAGAACCACTGCTGCTTTTTCGTTTTATATATCACAACTGCTGCAGATTTGTATCCTGTACCCATAAACATTCTAGCCGAAAGAATTGCTAAAGAATAGAGGAGTAGAGTGTGGTTTCATTGAGTCAATGAGAAATGGTGATACATCATTCCATCTTCAACTCTCGAATTCCCTTTCTCTTGCCATCAGAATTCTGTGAATGGTGACTTTTACAAGAGCCCAAAAATTGAATGGACGTGGTGTGTCTAAAATGACAGAATCCTCTTCCTTATGTAAAACATGCCATTAGTACATCTCTTTCTACTACATGCTTACTTGCTCCTTTTAATGTTTTTCTTCATGCTCAAATGATCTTTTTTACTGTGCAGGGGACACGCATTTAGCAATATTCAGGGTCTCAAAGCTTGAGGTAGAGGAACCTATCAATGAACCAGAAGCTGAAGCTAAAATAGATGAGGGAGCAGACAGCAACTGAAGGATCGCAATTTTATTCTTGGAACTTATATCTGAAATTCCACGCCCAACGTCTGGAATAAAAGGTTCTGTGCTATTTGCTTGTAATTTCTATCTGAAATTGCACATCCAAAGTCTAGAATAAAAGGTTTCCAATTAGAACCATTACATTTCCGCGGATGAACAATTTTCACCGATTAAAAGCTAAACAAAGAGAATTAAAGAAATATCTAGAGAATTATCAGGATCAAGTCAACTGTTGCAATCTCACTGAAATTTCCTTTTCAATATTTCATCTGCGATCTCTCCAGCCGAAACCACATGCACTGTTGCCAAATATTGGGCTTGGAAACGATAGTCTCCTGCTTGAAAAAGATAAAATAAGACAACAGGTTCATGGCTTACATATCGGCAAGTGTTATCTCTAATCCATCCCTCCCATCGTTGTGATGCTTTTATCAGCTGAAAATGTTTAGTACTTGTACCCCAAAAAAAAATAAAAATAAAAAGAGGTTCATGGCTCACATATCAGCAAGTGTTATCTCTAATCCATCCCTCCTATCGTTGTGATGCTTTTATCAGCTTACAATGTTTAGCACTGTACCAAAAGAGTTTTACAAATGAATCATACTCAACCAAATTAGGTTGGAAGCCTGAAGGGGTGCCAGGAAGGAGAGGCTGAAGGTTCCAAAAGAAAATACCTTCCAGCAAAGGGATTCACTGACTCATTTTTGGGATTAATGGCCGTTTCAGGTACAACGAAGTAAAGACTCACTCCGGTTGTTAATCACTTAAAGACTCTGTGGTTCGAAATAAAATGTGCACATTCAAACTGTAGCTTGAATTACATGCTTTATAACCTAAGAGCTTTACAAGCATAACGTTAAAAATTAAAATCAGCCACTTTGTTAAACAGCTTATCAATGCTTAGCAATGTTAATGCAATCTAACATCCAAGACTCCACAAGTCAAGTCCGTCCAGATATATAGCAGGGCATCAGCAAATCTTGACTGTAAGCTCTCTATCAATGCAAATAGGATCATGAAATTGCAAATGGGCAACTGTTCCTCTCGCTCACCTTCCACCTTTTCTTCCCACCAGCCGGAAGAGTGGTCCAGTAAAATACTTCTTAAAATATATAATTTTCATTAACAATGCTCATGATTGTATGCCTTATTTGGCTTCAAGCAATAAAACAGAGATATGCAGATAAGCAGAGATATGCCTAACACATCACACAGTCGATCAGGTTTGAACAATTCAGTTCAAAGAAAAGCATTCATTTTATAAGTAAAAGGGCTAACAGAAATGAAGATTGAAACCAATATACAGTTCACTATTGCTAAGAGACAGCAACCATATGATTAATATGAAAAAAGCAATATTAAGAATTAGGAGACACCTGGACACTAGACCATAACTAAGATACATGATTAGAAAATAGAGAAACTCAATAGCAGGCAGAGCCTAAAGACAATCAGAAAGTTATCTTTAAGCCTTCAATTTCCCACTCACCCTACGCCTGTTGTGCCAGCTATTCCTGTCACCGCCAATTTGGTTTTTCTTAGCTGCCACTGAACATTGATCACTCCGGCCAGTTTTTGAACTCATTTCAATTTGGAGCTTACGCCACCTCATTCTGTTTTCCAATCTTAAGCCTCTCAATGCACGTACCCTCTTCTCAATCTCCAATGCTTGAGAGAAGTTCCAGATCCTGACAACACCTTCTTCACCTCCGCAAACAATACGATCAGGACCAACATCCACTGAGAACAGATTACACCCGAATCCATGAAGCATCCTCTGTGGAGGCTCCACATTTTTCTCATCCAGGTGAACAACCTTGGAAGATTTTCCAGTCAATGAATCCCTGCTCATCTTCAAAAGCTTTCTTACATCAATCAGTGAAAGCTTCCCATCACTAGATGCTGAAACAAGCCAAGGGAACTCAAATGCAAGAGAAAAAACAGGACCAGTGTGAGGAATCCATTTTGCAATCTTCCGAACCCTACAACCCAAATTAGTAGTAACCTCAAACATATGAATGGCTCCATCTTCACCTCCTGTGAATAGCAGCTTTCCAGTGTGACTTCGTGCCAAAGAATAAGAATTCCCAGCATGAGCATTGTTGATAACAGCAAGTTGTATCCTGGCATTAACATCCCAAATATAAACATCTGAACCTGCAGCAGTTGCCACAGAATTTTCATGAGGAACAAGGCTCCAAACCCAGTCACCATGCACCAGAACATTCAGACATTTCAAGGTAGGTCGATCCCAAATACGTACTGTCATATCCCAAGAACCACTGTAAATCCTAGTAAAATCCAACGCAAGACACGTAATTGGCCCTTCATGCTCCCAAAGACGGAATTCCAAATTTTGATTTTGAGCCTTCAGGTCAAATAGATGAGGATTTCCATCCTCTGCCCTCCACCCATGTATGAATCCATCTGTACCACCAGCTACCAAGAGCCTTGCATCAGCAGCAACAGCACGAATTGTGCAGCCAAGAGGGCAGGACGATGCAATAGACAAACCTTCTTCCATGTTCCACATCCGCACTATCTGATCATATCCTGAAGTAAAAATAAGCTTCTTCGATGCCAGAACAAACACAGTTCTCACAGCTTCTGTATGTCCATACAGCGCATCAATACTATAACGCCCCAGAAATGTTTTACTACGAAACTCCCTCTCCACAAAGAGCTCCTTCCACGACTTCTCATCTGTATCCTCCACCCCTAAGGCTGGAGTTATCGGATGCCCCCACCTCTCACAATAGAACTCCTTCCACACATGATGCTCAGATGCAAGCCTATACAAGAATGTACTAACACAAGAAACAATCCCAAGCTCCTTAGGGTCTAAGCAGTTAAGAATTTCAGAGATCAAGGCTTGAGGAAGATCAGTAATTGACCGACAGGATTTGGCAAAACCTCAGCGGCAGGCACCAAGTTTTCGCTAATTGAGCTCGAGTTACTACCTTTTGCATAAAATCTTGATCTGGGTTTTACTTTTCCAGACTCAAATATGACTCTCTTTTGATTGTTAGAGGAAACTATCTGAGTAGTATCGACTTCTTGATCAGCAAAACTATCTGAAAAATCCGCTAAATTCTTTTTCAAACAAATGCCAGTATCCTTTTGGCATTCAAATGCCATAAAAATGTTTTTTCCTCCTAAAGATCTAACCTAAAAAAAGGAACCTTAAGCCGAGCGATATATATACACAGAATCCCAAAAATTAGCGAACCTACAAAACCCAATTCAATCGCACCCTTACGGTACAAACTAAAGTAGAGATTCCACCCAAAAGAGAAACCCCAAGTCACCAAATTACAAGAAAACCTTAAAAAAAAAAAAACACCCAATTCAATCACACCCTGTAAAAGATCAGGAGAAACTATCCTAATTTAGAAAGTCAAACCCTAGTTTTACAAACACTAGTGATTTCTAGAACTACTGTCAAACTCGATTATATGATAGTTTCTCAGATAGTACACGACTTTCTTGACAAGAAAATCGAAGGGTCGATGAAATTTTCTTCAAAAAAATTTAAAAGAGAGCACAGAAATTAGAAGAATTAAAGAGAAGAAACCGTAAAAGGGTGTGAATTGAAATTGAGTGAAAAGGGTACCTTTCTTCAGGCAAGAATTGCCCTCTCCTGTTTTGATTTTGATGAATTTTTCGGAATTTGGAAAACAAAGAAATCGGGTATTTGTGAAAATCGAAGTGAGAGAAAAGGCCTTTTAGGTCTCTAGAAATTGTCTTGTGGTGGAAGCGTACGAGTATATTCTTTTTTTTTTTTTTTTTTTTTTTGTACCCTTTTCCTGTTATTCCACTTTTCTCATTTTTTCTTTTCCTTTTATATTAGTTAAATTATATCAACCTCCCTCGAAGTTTGACAGCATCACAAAACTTCACCAAAACTTTACCTCTTTTCTCTTTTTCTCCCTGGCAAGTTTCAACTACTCTTGCCCTCTCTGGTTGAGGAAAGCTGCGTGGAACCAGGTTTTCAAAACCAGGATTTTATCTTGAATCGTTTTTTACTTTATAGGATCGGATCGTAGGATCGATCGATCCTACAAAAAATGTAAAAAATAGCCTTATAAATAATTTTAAAATTTACAATTCACATATACAGTAATAAATAATGTAACTCACGTGTAATCAATATAATAGTATTTGTAAATGAATTTGATTAAATTAAAAACATTGTTCTTTCTTATTTTGAATCCAGATGTAATTACTGGACAAGATAGTTGGAAAAATTGACTTTAAAATTATATGCATACGTACATAAATATATGTGTATATATATATACGTCATATAAGTATATATTAATGAGATAATTAAATACCAATTTTTATAGGTAAAGCGTTAGTATAAGATAATTATGTGAGTTTAAATGTCACACCCCAAATCCGAGTTCCTAGACATGATTTGCAATGTGGCACGCCATATCTGTGGGACCTTACTCCCACAAATACAAGGCAACATGATCATAAATTACAAAAGTTTACTAAAATTTAAAACTTACAAATATTAGAGAAATACATCTTGTATTTAAACTATTACAGTTGCTAAACGTTTATTCTATACTACCAATATAAAATGTCTAACTATCTTTCTTTTTCTTATCTTCAATTCGTACTTGATTTCGCTTTTATGATCTGCAAGAAAAGTTATGAAAACGTGGATTGAGTGACATATGCCCAATAGATAGTCCTTACTCCCCTATTAGATCATGTAGTTACATTCATAATATAATTTCACAATTTCTTTTACACAATACCACATGCACATAGGAAGATAAAAGCATTTAGCAATTCCTCAAATATTACATACACATATATTTCATAAGATGAGTGACATACATATAAGTAACTTCCGTCTGAGGTAGCCAAACGTGGCATGAAGACATATAGTATGACATGATCATTTTCACTGAACATACTTACATATCATAACTATATCAATTATGTCATCTTATTTCACAAAACACAACTATTAAACAAGTACATATAATATCTAATTTTTGAGTATTCAGTTTAGAGATTAAACACCTTCTAAGAGTGTGACCAAGAGGTTTCGCGATTACCCCTTAACCACATGACATGACATAATATGAGTCAATCGGCCGAAATATATGTTGACTCTATGACTAAGTCAATCGGCTGTACTTTATACCGACTCCATGACTGTTAATCGTTCAGACTTTATACCAACTGATATGACCATACATATCAGGACTATAGTCCCTACTGTCTATTTCATGACTGTACAGAGTTCATTTCACACATCACATGCATTTTCTTTTATATAAATATGCCACATATTTCATAACAAATAATATAGTAGAACATTTCAAATAGGCATACATGATCCATTTTTCATATACTAAAGTAAAAAATTTACATGAGAAAACTCATATTTAACATTTCACATCAGGCCTATGTAATGTTTTGTAAATAGTTGTGATTGTAGTTGTAAATTTCGAAGGAGAGCAACTGAGGCGAATGGTATAGTTACCAATGGATGAGGTGGACAGTTTCTTCAGTTGGAGGATTTACCATAATGACGGATGATCTCTGTATTGTGAGAGAAAGGTCTTTCTGCTTTATGCTTTATGGGGAAAGAAAGTGAAATGAATGAGGGCTAAGATGTGTAGTTTTAAGCAGGGGTAGAAAATAAAGGGAGAGGGTCATACAATTTTTTGTAGTTGCTCGCATCCTAATGGCAAGTAAAATGAAGGGGCTCGATTCTTTCTGTGATGTTAAGTCCTTCATTTCTTTGGAACTCATCATATATTGTCATAACAGTTGGTTTTTTCCTGTTTGAGGAGGACATGGTGTTATGAGAGGTACATTGTCTGTAAGGAGGATATTAGATATTTCAACCAATTAAGAAATATTACTCTTGATTAACAATGACATAGTCTCTTGAGTGAAATGTTTGTTGGTCAAAGCGGAGTTGTTGGACAGGTGCAGCATAGACGACTATGTCAAACAAATCTGGAAGCAAAAGATGTTAGAGTGTGTTATAGTGACAATATTTTTCTAGAAGTATGGTACAGATATGTAGATAATGGAGAATGAACAAGATACTCATATATCTGTTGGTATTAGCATGAACTTGAAGGGCAGAGAAGCTGTCCAGAGGCACGCAAGATGATAGTTTTGGAGTTTGATCTTCTATAATTTCTTCAATAAGAGTTTTAGAGGCAATGAGCCAATAGAATGGATAATTGCGAGCAGAGCTTGCTTGTTGGTTCAGGTGAACTCTAGAACTTGAGACAGCATATTTTTTAAAAGGAATAAGTAGTCTGTTGACGAGAGGAATGGTATGATCTATGGCAATTGCTTGAACCTTGATTCCCTATGTAATTATCATGAGGTGAAGGAATATCTGGATGTGAACATAAGCTGTACGAAAAGCACAAGCTGAAGAAAGGACTATTGTGCTTAATATGAGTACCTGTGAATCTGAGAGCAAAAATTTTCTATATCTTCAAGGATTTGTAGATGCATCTATGGTTAAGATGTGAGTTGCTTCGACGACTTGAAGAATTGTAGTCCAATTAGTGGTGCAGCAGCATTTCTTTTCTCTGTTAAATTAGTACAGTACGTGAGAGTGAGAGTAGCCATTTCTTTTCTCTATTAAATCAGTACAATGCTTGAGAAGAGAAGGAAAATTGCCAAGAGAAGGAGGAATGAAGGGACGAAGTTTTTGAGTTTGGGGAAGAAAAACAATTGTTTCTGTTGGTGTAATCATGGAAATGCATTACTTTTATAGGTGAACAAGGAGGGAACTATAGAAAATTGAGAGAAAAAAGAACAAAACGAAAGTTGGTGAGGAGATTATTAGAGTTTGAGGTGCAAAAGTATATGTTAAATCATGTTGACCAAATGAGCAAATCATAGGTTGGTAGTAATGAAATCTCTTGGTGAGATATGTATATCTTTCTGAGATGTTAATCAATGTCAAGGTAGTCGTTGGACTTAGTGGAAGAAGTGAGGTAAAAGATCAGTAGCTATTGCTCTTGAAAGGTCAATAAGAAGTTCAGAGAGCAGTTATTTATTGTAGAAGGAGAATGGAGATTTTTTTGATTTGATATAGCTAAAACGTCATGGTGACCATGGAGTTGAAGGCCAAATGCTTTGTTAGTTGTATAGTGCAAAAAACGAAGTTTGGAGAAAATCTTTTAGAATGCATTGTTTTGTGAGGGAAACAAGTTGTTTAATTTAAACAAATCATAAAAATGTAATTAAAGTCGTTTTGAACCTTAATAAATAGTTAAGAAGATTGTGGTAACAAAAAGGAATGAAGCGTAGAAGAAAAGTGAACTACACAAATCTAATGAAAATAGAGAAGCTCTTTGTTATAGTAGAGCAAAGAGCTAAAGCTGTAACAATTGATTCTAAGAGACCAAAGATTAGATTCCATGCAATCATACAAAGATGCTTTCAAAATGCATGAAACATATTTTATGGCCTATGATACATATGTGTGACAGCCCACCTCCCCCTAGGGCGAACCAAAGGGTTCGGCGGACCGCCTGCCCAACTCTCGCCGGGACTCACTACGAACTCCCACATATCGATCCAAACAATCATTCGTAGGGCCATCACTAGAGGCTATGAAAATTACTAATAAACTCTCGCAAAATACAAACCCCAAAATTTCATCAACATTACATTGATATCAACTCATTAATACTAACTCCAAAATACAATAAACCATCAAATTTAACCATTAAATTCAATCTTATACAAAGCGGGAAATCCTACAAAGTACTAGCTTCCTCGACTCTTACCTCGAACACGTTAGGAAAACAAATTGGGGTGAGCTGGTGAGGCCAAGAAAACATGCAAGCATGGGCTCAAGAAAGTTACACTTTTATTAAACAAGATAAGTAACCAGAACTTTGAACAAGAATACAAATACAGTCTTTAATTACATATTAAATAAAGGATACAGGGGCTCTCAGGAGCCAAGATCCCCGAATCTTGATCACATTCCAAATAGTTGACACTCCGTCAACTTTCTTATCCATGTAGAGCTCCACTTGTCAACCATCTCCGTCCACCGTTTCACCCCCCAACCGGGCCCGCTCGTCAAAATAGAAACTTTGGTAATACTCGAGTATACCTGTATGTGGTCGGCGCACTCCAACCGACAAATATGTGAAGACTCATGATTTACCAATCCCTCGGCCAAGCCCTTACCGGCCCGAGGTAAAAGGTTTACCAATGAGGTTTTGAGGCCCCAACAAGATTAAATAGCAAAGTACAACAAACACAAGCAAGGTCGGGTCAAGTAAGAGAGGTCGAGATAAAGTACACGTCCGAAAAGTTTAATAATGATCAATTTAAACATGTAAGTCAAGCAAGTAACAAATCATGCACTTGACACTCACCAATTAAGAGAGCGAGTGAGTAAATTTAAGAGGTCATACAAGCGTCTCGGTGTCCACGTGATCACGAGAGATAAAATCAAAATTACCTAAATGCATTCAAGGTCAAATTTTCAATCAAATAAGGTTCTCGATTCCACATTAAAAGAATCTCATGAAATTGGAAAATCCATTTTCAAATGTGAAAAGAGCGTGGCGATGCATATACTCAATAAACTAAACTCTCGAGAGGCACTTATAAACACTTAAAACAGCAAAAGGGGCACATGGGCATTGGGCCAGGAAAATGGGAAAACGGAAAACACACACTAAAGGTGTAAGGACAGTTTGGCACCTTGTGCTACCCATAACTCAGGCTACAAGTATGGGATTAGAGTGAACGAGGTGCCGTTTCGAAGCTAAGAGAACAAGCTATAACTTTCATGAAGACCATTTCTGCCCAGATTCACTCTTTCTAGGTCGAAAATACAAAAACAGTTTCAGAAATTTTCCCCGTCAGAATTGCCGACAGGTTACATTCAAACTATCATAACTTGGCGCTCACAAACCCGAATCCAGAAATTCCAAAGCCGTTAGAAAGCTAACATACAAGGCTACAATTCTTAAGAAGACATCAAAAGCAAAAACATTCATCTACCCGGTCAAAAGGACCCATTACAGTAGCAGAATACGATTCCTGACAGAAACAGGGCATCATGGGTAATTTAGTCATTTCACATGCTACAGTGCTCCGATTCATCTGAAAATTTACAGGTAGCATCCTCACTCAATTGTCTACAACTTTCATGCTTTAGGCTAAGGCTATTTCAGCCTCCATCATACTCGAATATTCAAGCCAAATTCGGACAGAAAATCCAAACAAAATTAAAACTTGGAATTCACCCAAACCAACCAATTTCCAACCATCCAATTCAGTTCCTAGCAAACTAAAATCAACTTCCAATCATCAATTCCCAACATCAAGCATTGCAACTAGTGAAACCCTAACCCTAGCTCTTGGTCAAAGTTCAAGACAAGCTAAACAATAAAACCAATCCATGGAATCACCTCACAAGCCAAGGATGAGTATGAAACAAACCAAAGGAACCACAAAAATCCAACAATTTCACAACTTCCATAAAATTTCAGCTTATACAATAAAAGGAAACCTTTCTAGTTGATGTTCTTGGTGCAACCTCAAGCTCCTCAAGTGCAAGCTTCACCTTCTTGCTCCTAATCAAGGTTGAATGATTGAAAGTTGCAAGAATTCCCCAAACTTTTCTCTTTTTTTCTCTCTTTTTTCCTTCTCTTTTCTTCTCTTTTTCTCACGGTTTTCCTCTTGTTTTTTTTCCTTAGCTTGGCCGGCAACCTCAAGCCATTAAATAGTCCAAATGATAAGCTCAATTAGATATTTTTACTTAGTCAAAATTTGGTCAAAAATAGCATGCCAATAAACCCACCAACTTAGATTATTTCCACTCTTACCCACATAATTTCTTTTCCTATCAAATTAGTCCATAGGTACTCAATTTAACCTAGCCTATCAAAACTTAATCACACTTGCTTAGACCACTAATCACCCAATTACCCTAGTAACTCTCGTATGCTGCATACAAATTCACTCGAAAATTCATGAAATAACAAACATTGATTTGTACATATAATTAGGGTTTCGAGAAAATATATTAGGGTTGGTACTTTAGTGTTTAATTTACAATTAGGGTGTAAACAAATTAGGGTTTTATCGAAAATTAGGGTTTTCGAAACAAACTAGGGTTTAAATGTCAAATTAGGGTTTTTGACTTGTAAAACAAAATAGGTAAAACAAAATACTTTAAGAAGTAAAACAAACCAAAAAAAAATGCCTTGGCAACCAATAATCACTATAATTAGCATTATTTAATATTTTCCAAAAACTTGGGAAAATCGGGGCCTCACAATCTCCCCTCCTTCAAAGAATTTCGTCCTCGAAATTCATACCTCATAATCCTTACATACCCATTGACAATTAATCCTACATTTTAACGTTCCACTTATAGGGTAACCAAAATGATCTCACGTCTACCCTACTCATGAAACTAGGGTTTACAAAGAGTATATTGAGCCAAGATTAATCAAATCTCTAACTAGGTATTGGTAATTGAAGGGTCTTACCTTCAATGATTTCAGCAGGATCGGGAGCCTGGGGTTGACCTAGGGTATAAACCCTAGATGGTACTCTCGATTGACCTCCTCTCACGGTAGATTGCTTAGATGACGGTTGGCCGGACCGCTGGCTATTGCTTCCTTCAAATGGCCTTTCAAATGGCCGCTCAGGACAGTTGTATATCCGGTGCTCAGTACTACCACACCGCAAGCATTTCCCCGACTTCTTCCAACATTCATCCTCAGTATGATTGGGTTTTCCACAAAACCCACAACTTACACTAGGAGTTGATACTTGCCCTCCTTGTGAGACGCGTTTCGATCGTCCTTGTCCACCAGAAACACCTCTTAATGGTTCCAAGTTCTCCGTCTCCGTTTCCTTTCCAACTTTAGGAGGCGGTACTCATCTCGACTTGCAACAGAGCTACTTGGGGCTTTTCTCTTCTAGATTGAAAAGCCTTCACTTGAAGTTTAGCACTCGATTCTTTGTGCTTTCTCTAGGGCATCGGTGAATGTAAGAATTTGGGTCCGCTAAAGACTCTGTATTTCCACATTTAATCCTTGTATGCGAACCGTTCTTATCCTTTTCGCCGGTGACCACCAACTCCGAGCTAACCTTGATAGCTTAGTGAATTTCTCCTCATATTCGGCAACACTCAAGGCCCCCTGTCTCAACCTTATAAAATCATCCTCCCTCTTTTCTTGAATCATAGGTGGAAGGAACTTCTCATTAAACTCCCTCTCAAAATGTGTCCAGGTCCAAGGGGTTTGTTCTCTTTCCCATTTAACTCTAATTACATTCCACCATGCCGAGCCAGCTCCCAACAAGCGGAAAACAGCAAAGTTCACTTGCCTTTCTTCAAGATAATCGAGGCAGACAAATATCTCACTCATCCTTTCAAACCAGTTCTCTGCCGCCTCGGGGTCAGATCCTCCAAGAAATTTAGGTGGTGAAAACTTAAGAAAAGCGCTCCAAAGCCCTATCATCCCCATGATCAGGCCTCTGGGTTGATTCTGCGTCCAAGGCCTTGATTATCGGCCGACGCGTTCAAGTATGTCAGTCATCCTATTGATGGCCGTAGCCACTTGATCCTCATTACCTCCACCCGGTCCCCTCTCAGACTCAGCCTCAGAAAAGTGAACACTCACGGAGGGTTGGGGTTCACGCCATGCGTCCTCGACCACCACGACCCGACCTCGACCACGACCGACCACGAGCATCCATAGCCCCTAATTATAGGTCTAGATGCATAGACAACAAAATTAAATATGCATGAGCAAAGGTAAACACACATGTCAATAGTAAAACATGTAAAACAAGTAAACTAGCATATACCGTATATTCCAGAATTCACAAGCAAATCAACAAGTCATTTCGGAATAATCACACATCATATAGCATACAAATATCACAAAATCTGAAGGTTAGGTCTTTTAAAATTTAGAGGCCTCACAAAGCATTATCCCAACTAATCTTTCGCAAAAACTTACAATAGACTAGAACTTCCTGTTCTAGTTCACAACTGAACATTCATCCTATCTAGGAGGATTTGAGTTCGACAATAAAGCAGTGGATAGTGCTAGTCAATACATCAAGCACCAAGTTCAAAATTCTTAGAATAGATACCACTGTCTACTAAAGCATTCTTCCTATTAAAATCCTCACCTACAAATATATCTCCGTTAAGCACGATAAAGAAGACTATGAGTTCTTACCTCTACACAAGATCTTCGATAATTCCAAATATAGCAAATATTCTCAATTGTAACATATGTGTATTCAGGTGCCAAGATAAGAACAAAGTCAATCAACTTAACCAAATATATATATCAGTAATCCTTTCACTTAACTTTTCAACTAACCCCACAGTCCGGTATCCTAAACTTGAAGCCTAGGATACACTACAGAGATCTGAAGCCTAAGCTCTGATACCACCTGTGACAGCCCACCTCCCCCTAGGGCGAACCAAAGGGTTCGGACCAACTCTGGGACTCACTACGAACTCCCACATATCGATCCAAACAATCATTCGTAGGGCCATCACTAGAGGCTATGAAAATTACTAATAAACTCTCGCAAAATACAAACCCCAAAATTTCATCAACATTACATTGATATCAACTCATTAATACTAACTCCAAAATACAATAAACCATCAAATTTAACCATTAAATTCAATCTTATACAAAGCGAGGAAATCCTACAAAAGTACTAGCTTCCTCGACTCACGTGCCCCACCTCGGAACCTGTTAAGGAAAACAAATTGGGGTGAGCTAACGCTCAGTGAGGCCAAGAAAACATGCAAGCATGCAGGCTCAAGAAAGTTACACTTTTATTAAACAAGATAAGTAACCAGAACTTTGAACAAGAATACAAATACAGTCTTTAATTACATATTAAATAAAGGATACAGGGGCTCTCAGGAGCCAAGATCCCCGAATCTTGATCACATTCCAAATAGTTGACACTCCGTCAACTTTCTTATCCATGTAGAGCTCCACTTGTCAACCATCTCCGTCCACCGTTTCACCCCCCAACCGGGCTTCGTCAAAATAGAAACTTTGGTAATACTGAGTATACCAGGTATGTGGTGTGGCGCACTCCAACCGGACGAAAATATGTGAAGACTCATGATTTACCAATCCCTCGGCCAAGCCCACCGCCCGAGGTAAAAGGTTTACCAATGAGGTTTTGAAGGCCCCAACAAGATTAAATAGCAAGTACAACAAACACAAGCAAGCAGGTCAGGTCAAGTAAGAGAGGTCGGCCGAGATAAAGTACACGTCCGCCTCGAAAAGTTTAATAATACGATCAATTTAAACATGTAACAGGTCAAGCAAGGTAACAAATCATGCACTTGACACTCACCAATTAACCGAGAGCGAGTGAGTAAATTTAAGAGGTCATACAAGCGTCTCGGTGTCCACGTGATCACCTGAGAGATAAAATCAAAATTACCTAAATGCATTCAAGGTCAAATTTTCAATCAAATAAGGTTCTCGATTCCACATTAAAAGGAATCTCATGAAATTGGAAAATCCATTTTCAAATGTGAAAAGACGTGACGTGCATATACTCAATAAACTAAACTCTCGAGAGGCACTTATAAACACTTAAAACAGCAAAAAGGGGCACATGCATGGGCATTGGACGGAAAATGGACGAAAACGGAAAACACACACTAAAAGGTGTAAAGGACAGTTTTGGCACCTTGTACGCCGTTACCCATAACTCAGGCTACAAGTATCGGATTAGAGTGAACGAGGTGCCGTTTCGAAGCTAAGAGAACAAGCTATAACTTTCATGAAGACCATTTCTGCCCAGATTCACTCTTTCTAGGTCGAAAATACAAAAACAGTTTCAGAAATTTTCCCCGTCAGAATTGCCGACAGGTTACATTCAAACTATCATAACTTGGCGCTCAAAAACCCGAATCCAGAAATTCCAAAGCCGTTAGAAAGCTAACATACAAGGCTACAATTCTTAAGAAGACATCAAAAGCAAAAACATTCATCTACCCGGTCAAAAGGACCCATTACAGTAGCAGAATACGATTCCTGACAGAAACAGGGCATCATGGGTAATTTAGTCATTTCACATGCTACAGTGCTCCGATTCATCTGAAAATTTACAGGTAGCATCCTCACTCAATTGTCTACAACTTTCATGCTTTAGGCTAAGGCTATTTCAGCCTCCATCATACTCGAATATTCAAGCCAAATTCGGACAGAAAATCCAAACAAAATTAAAACTTGGAATTCACCCAAACCAACCAATTTCCAACCATCCAATTCAGTTCCTAGCAAACTAAAATCAACTTCCAATCATCAATTCCCAACATCAAGCATTGCAACTAGTGAAACCCTAACCCTAGCTCTTGGTCAAAGTTCAAGACAAGCTAAACAATAAAACCAATCCATGGAATCACCTCACAAGCCAAGGATGAGTATGAAACAAACCAAAGGAACCACAAAAATCCAACAATTTCACAACTTCCATAAAATTTCAGCTTATACAATAAAAGGAAACCTTTTTAGTTGATGTTCTTGGTGCAACCTCAAGCTCCTCAAGTGCAAGCTTCACCTTCTTGCTCCTAATCAAGGTTGAATGATTGAAAGTTGCAAGAATTCCCCAAACTTTTCTCTTTTTTTTCCTCTCTTTTTTCCTTCTCTTTTCTTCTCTTTTGCTCACGGTTTTCCTCTTGTTTTTTTTCCTTAGCTTGGCCGGCAACCTCAAGCCATTAAATAGTCCAAATGATAAGCTCAATTAGATATTTTTTACTTAGGGTGCGTTTGATAAAACTGAAATCTGAAAACTGAAGTCTGAAATCTGAAATCTGAAGTCTGAATACATTAAGTGATTGAATTGTTAAGTACTAAATCTAATACATTTAAATGTGTATCACATTCAGTGATAAGTGAAAAGTTTATCACTTATTTTTGGGAGCAAGTTTTGCCTAATAGATGCAGTGCTACTTAATTAATTCAGATGTTCTATTTTTTATTATCAAACGCATCTAAACGATTAAGATCTGAACCTATTAAGTTTAAGTGCTGAATTGGGTTATCAAACGGAGCCTTAGTCAAAATTTGGTCAAAAATAGCATGCCAATAAACCCACCAACTTAGATTATTTCCACTCTTACCCACATAATTTCTTTTCCTATCAAATTAGTCCATAGGTACTCAATTTAACCTAGCCTATCAAAACTTAATCACACTTGCTTAGACCACTAATCACCCAATTACCCTAGTAACTCTCGTGCGTGTACAAATTCACACTGAAAATTCATGAAATAACAAACATTGATTTGTACATATAATTAGGGTTTCGAGAAAATATATTAGGGTTGGTACTTTAGTGTTTAATTTACAATTAGGGTGTAAACAAATTAGGGTTTTATCGAAAATTAGGGTTTTCGAAACAAACTAGGGTTTAAATGTCAAATTAGGGTTTTTGACTTGTAAAACAAAATAGGTAAAACAAAATACTTTAAGAAGTAAAACAAACCAAAAAAAAACGCCTTGGCAACCAATAATCACTATAATTAGCATTATTTAATATTTTCCAAAAACTTGGGAAAATCGGGGCCTCACATATGCCTAAAGGTGATTAACTAAACTGCTTAGCATTGCGGTGCATACATGCATGCACATATGAGGAAAGAGTTCAGTGCTGTCAAGAAGCAAGCACAGGGCTTAACACATGCTCACTGCATCACTGATTGCTTGGATTTTTTGGAGGGCTTTCTATTTTTTTTCAGAGCTATGATGGCAATCATGGTGCTGTTGCTGTTGCCATTGTTTTTAGGCTTTGGAAAAAGAATAGTCAGTCCCATATTATGTATCGCTACCCTTTTTAATGTCGCTACCTATTTCAATGTCTCCCATCTGCTATTTCCCCATCTTCGTTGCCACCTGTTTCACCCATCTCAGTGTCGCTGCCCGTTTCAATGTCATCCCCATGTTCAGAGCCTCCTTTGATGTTCAGTTTGATTAGATTCGTTTACACCGCTAATCATATCTTGTGGCCAAAAGCTCTATTTAATATCAATTTGTTTGTAAGGAAACTGTTATCAATTTATCTCCTAAAAGAGGTTTAGTGGTCAGTTGTATCAACTATTTTAAAGGATTCTTTTACTATATCAGGTACAGTCAGATATGACAAATATAACTTGAGCTAAACAAAACCATAAATGAATGAAAACATGTAACTTATAGTAGTTAAAATTTTAGTATGGGTTAGATTTACATCAAGAAAGAAAAGATGCATAAGATTTGATCAGTATTAAAGTTAGTTTAGATTATTGACACAAGATTTGATCACTATCAAGCTAACACATATTCTAGAATTATCTGAACAAAATTATAATAAAATTTTCATAAGTATTGAAGTTAGTCTAGATTATTGACATGAGATTTGATCACTATTGATTTAATACATATTCTAGAATTATCTAAACAAAATTATAAAGAAAAATAGAGCTACACTTTTATAGGATCTAACACTTCGTAAATTCATTCATTTGAATATAGGGGGTTGCTGTAAAATGCCGTTAGGACACAAGGATTTTTTTAGGAACTTCAATGTTCATTCAATTTGTATTTTAATGTTGGTTCTGCTAGCCCTACCCCTTCCCTTCCCTCTTCTCCCAGTGCTCGAAGTACCTATTGTTTCATGGGGTATTTGTGATCTGTTGCAAAAATTTGAATAAATTTGTGCTCATAATCATAACCATATACAGATGTTACTATGAAATAACTCACCCTCGGTTGGGACAGGGGTGGTGTTGGACTTCATATGCTTGCATAACGCCATTGACTATCCCTAAAAAGGTAAAGGAATGAAAACACATAAACAAAACACAAACAACAAAATTTGATAACAGAAAGTTGTTAGTTTCTAGCACTAACTGAGTCTGACACGACAGTTTAGTGCCCTGAGAACGCATTGGTGAAAAACAAACATGCAGCCCTTATATGATCTTCATAGCAATCAGCGATCAAGTTTCTGACTGGCTCTAACTTGGTGTTGAAAGAATCCACAATTCCACGGGGCATATATGCCTCCGGCTCATATAGCTATTCAGTTTCCCATGGTCTAGCCATTTCTGCACAAGCCAATACCAATTAAGCAATGAAATCAATTAGGCCGTTTCATTTCACTTAAAGACAAACAAAGAGAAATAAGACATGCAAGATACCAGTCACAGGATAAAATAGAGAAAGAAAAAACAAAGAAAATTTGTGAACAAATTAGGAAAGTATGAGGAGGAAAAGTTTTTGGAATCCACCAACCACCATGGCTAAATGCTGAATCAATCGATTCTTACTCCTCAAAGCATTATTGTGTCGTTCTTACTTATGTGATTAGCCAGTATTTCAACAAGTTTTCGTAACCTGTGTATATTCACTTATCGATCTACATCACCATTGCCTTTAAAATTTCAGAATCAATGCAAGATCCATTATTACTGATTTGAAAGGTTAAAGAAGTCTAGAGATGCAACGAGTAAGCATGCATTCCTCATGTTACAAAAAAAGAAAAAAAACAAACGTGTTATGCAACTTAAATATAAAGTTTAGATTGGTGGCATGACTTTAGTTTAATATTGATAAATAAGTCCCTCAAAACATCGATGAAATATTGATTTTAAGGTATCAAACTTCATTAATTTGTTTGGGTTGGTAAAACCTTAATCTTCAAAGCAGTTAGCAAACCAATGTATCGAGATTTACTCAAGAATCATAAAATTGGCATAATACTTATTTATCAACATAAATAAGTATACCATCACAACTCGATATTGACTTAAATAAGTTGGTAACAATGTTATGCTCATCTACCAGAAAAAAAATGTTATGTTTACCTTTTCTATACATTGTTGGAAAACGCAGTTGATTAAGTGGTGATAAGGTATTATATGCAAAATATTTTCTTAACCTTTAGAAACTTTGTAGTTCCCTTAATTGTTAATAACATTTAGTTCCATTTTTGAGCAGAAAGCTTCTCTTTGATTAGCCACAGTTACAGTGGAAAAAAAATACCAAATCTATTGCATTGTCTATTTCTATTGTTTATAAAGGTTAAATATCTATTTTATTTATTTTATTAAAAATAATTATTATTTTTCTTTTACTTTTTTGACTTCGAGTAGGCTCAAATTCAAGTTTGACTAAACTCTCAAATTTAAGGTTGACCTCTAACTTGAGTTTTACATTGAGAGATCGTCATTCGAGTTTGAATTTGAGTTTGGCAAGATTTGGTTGAGTTCGACTCAATTAACTCAAAGTTCTACATGACTCAACTCCTATGCAGCCTTAACTAGGACCAGTTGGATCAAATTTAAAATTATTTATCTTCTTCTCTCTACAAAAATCCAATCACTTTCTCTATTTGATCTTACTTACTATTGCTAATAACAGTGTATTTGAGAAGAGATTTTCAGCAAATTGAAGGCTGGGAGAGAAAGAAAATAGGTGCTTTAAGGCATGACAAACATATTTTACTCACATGAAGACTTTTAATATATGGTTAACTTTTTATATAACGTTGGTGTGTATACTGATCGATTTAGACACATGTAACATAATTTGTAGTTCATCCACAATTTAGAACGATGAAAAATGCATGAAAATCTGCTAGCGTTCCATATGCATTTTACCCAAATCTAATTTTAATGGGCTAGCAACCCGAAATTCAATGCTCAAACTTTGAGAGATTTGACCGCTAAACCAAAGCTCTAAATTCGGGTTGGTTGAAGGCTGCATCAACATCCATAAGGAAATTTCCAAATGATTTTACACTTATCAAACAACAAAACTAACTTTTTTTCTATCATATCTTTCTTTCTTTCCTTAATTACTCCTAGAATTTGGAAGTTGTTTCAAGATTTCGTTAGTTACTTATTTCTTTCTTTCTCATGAGACTTAAACAAACCAAAATTTTCTCAACAGCCAAAAGTTGTTTCAAGATATCAAATTAAGTTCATAAAAGTTACTAAAGTGTTACTAGAATTACCCTTCTATTTGTAACCTTGGTCAACATGTCATGTTTGCCTTCTTTTTATCCACATCCTTTATGTGTTTTGCAAAGAAAGAATAATAAAAATATTGGTCACAAAAATTAAAAAAGAAAATGCCAAACAAAGGCAAGAGGAACATTTGAGATAAGCAGAAAAGAAAATAAACCAAAAGTCTTTCAAATATGCTCGAGAAAATGGTCTCAACATAAAAGATTCAAACAATTTCTACACTTCACTTTATACTATTTTCATTCCTGCTGAATGAATAGTTCTGTCTTTTACTTTGTTTATGCACTTAATTTAATTTGATTAGTCAGATCTTTAGATTGACCAGACAATCTTAAATCAAGTCAAGCTTGATTTTGATAATAACTTTTATCCCCATGGATTCCTTCTTCTTTTTTTTTTCTAGCAGGCTACTCTGCATTCATTAGAGTTTGTTGCAAAATTAATTATTTTTTTCAATGAATTCCTTCTTTCTTTCTTGTGGACCACTTTGCATTGGTTAGTGTTTGTTGAAAAATTAATTATATTCCTTTGCAGGTTTTGATTATTGTTTCTTGAAAATAATGCAATCCATTGCTTATGACCAAAATACTGCATATGACATGGCTAAGATAATTAGCGAAAAGCCAACTACTGAAATAAAGAGAGCAACCCTGACTAAGTGGTATCTGGGGGACAAGGAAAAAAAAAAGGCAATCATACTGAGAAACAGAACTTATGCAGTTACAAAGCACAAATTTCCATAAGGAAAGTATTTTTTGGATTACAAAAATGATTATATAGATGGAAATATTGTACCATTACCAATTAGGAATCAATAGCAACAGAAAGCATCAAATACTCCTTTATTATTGCAAGACAGTAAGTATGTTGGTTTTAACATTTTAACAAACTTATTTTTAATCTTTCATTATCACCTCAAGTTAGATAAATCAAGCCAAAAATAAGACGTATCACCTAACACCAATGATACAGTAACAACATCCATTTTCCATCTGTTTTCTTCCTTTCTCATCCCAAATTTTGCAGAACATAAGAAAAAGTAACTAAGTAGCTGCAAATCTCGGAGAAACCAAGCTCTTCACATAAGGAATATAGTTGGTACTCTTATGCATACCGTCAGGCCTACCCTTACATAGCTGAAATGAGTTAATGGATCCTGTAGCAAAATTATACGTAATGCAATTTCTTGTTGGATGTGTTTTCTCATGGTAACCAATTTGATGTTCAGTCCCATCTTCATATTCAACATAGAGGATAGCAATCTGTCCATCTTTCAACCAACCAACGGGCAAAAGTTGAAACCCTGGCGGACATACACTACACTGAAGCATTTGCTCTTGAGGTCTCAGATCAAGAGAGGCTAGCTTAGTCCATTCTCCAGTTTCTGCATCTTTTAGCAGCCAAAGCCCCCACAAAAACTTCTCCAAACAATCCATTATACGAAGCGTACTTCCAGTTCCTAAGTATCTCCTGTGTTTCATCTCTGTACATTTTGGGGCTGTACACATGCAAAAAGTCTCAATTTGAAGATCTAAACTAATTACCAGAGGAAGAATATCATGCGTCCAATACAGAAACCCTTCGGCAGCTATTGGCTTTCTAAATATCAAATTAGGGACTCCAAATTCCTTAAACCTCCAAGTGTCATCTTGTTGACAAATACATCTCCATTCTTTATCAACGCCAAGAGTAAGTATTGCACCTCAAAAGTCAATGATGATTATAGTAGAACTCAACCAGTTCTTTTTAGTAGTGCATCCGATGCTTGAAAGAGTGGGATTTGCATAGGATATGGCTAAAGGCAGAGGGATTGTTACAACTTTCTTTGTGACTAAATTTGCAACAAAACGATTTTCTAGTTGGCCTTTAGAAAACAAAGTCAGCCCATTACAGGTGGTTGAAATATAGTTCTAAGAGCCAAACAAGTGTACCTTGCTTAAATTAGGATGATCATGCTTGACCATTTGCACAAATTGAAGAGAAAATCTGGCCAATTTTGCTTGATCAGAATGCCGCTCTCTGCCTTTAGGAGGTGTGCATCAAGGAAAGTAGAACCAGAGATTATATTGTACCACTCTCGATAGACATACCTCATCACATTGTAAAGAACATCAGCAGGAAGGAAGGCAAGAATGTTGAAGATGATCTTTGGGGAAATATAAGGTTTAGAAGACCTCTTTTTCTTCTGACAACCAAGGCGAGGATGATGGTTGTGCCTCTTAGATTCTGGGACACTAGAAGGGATACAACATCCCACTTTCTTGTAACCAGGACAAGGACGCATGTTATACCTCTTGAGGATGTGGTTCATTCCTCCAGTCATTTGCGTTAAAGAATTACAGCAGAAAAGTGAGTCGATTTGCAGATTGACGAATTATACTTGCTTTTCCTACCTTGAAGGTTGAAAAGTTATTTCTTTTATCACTAAATTTTGAGAACCAACAGCTGGAGTATGTAAGATCGAGTATGTAAATTCTAGACACAAAATCCCCTAAAAAAAAGAAATACATCAATATCCAATTTATTCTAACCAAGGCGAGTCTTGTGCCCAAGCATTTTGAGGACTGAGTTGGCAAAGTCTACAGCTAGATTTTTGGTATACTGATCAACATATACATCATACTTTGCATTGTGGGTTCCAACCTTTTTCTGTAATACTCCTTTTTGCTAAGTCAATGTCACCCCATGCTCGAGATACTCTTCAGGCAGGTGATAACTGTTGTACGCTTGCATTTCTGGCATTCTTCTCCCACATTGCCACTTTGTTGTTGCTGTTCCTGTATGTTGGTATCTTGGTGGTCTTCCATTTGTAACTGCACTTAATCGTTGAAAATTAGGAAAACGCACACTCCAAGTTCAATTTCAGAATAACAGGGAACTATGGAAATATTCTTGGTAAAATGAGAATCAGGAAAATGTTCTTGGAAGAATAAGAATCAGGAAAATTATAGAGAGTGGAAATTTCGATACAATTTAATCAAGAAAATCCAACAAGCTGGCTCGCCTGTCTTGTTTCTGCTCCTTTTTTTTTATTTTTTTTCGCTTCAGGGCAAAAAACTGCGTTGTCTCTCTGTAATTTTCCTAATTCTTGTTCTTCCAATAACATTTTCCCAATTCTCGGTCTTCCAAAAACATTCCATAGTCCATGTCCGTCTGGAATTGGATTTGGAGTGTGCGTTCTTCCTAATATTTCTAGCTCAGTGCAGTTACAAATGGAAGATTGACACATAAGAATAGCAGTAGCAAGGTAGCCATGCTGGAGAAGAACGCCAGAAACACAAGCATGGCAATTATCACCAACTGAAGAGCGCCCCGAGCATGACATTGTCTAAGAGCAAAAAGAGTATTACAGGAAAAGATTGGAACCAGTCAATGCAAAGTATGATGGATATGGTGATCAGAATATCAAAGATCTAGCTATAGATTTTGAAATTCAGTCCACAAAGTGCTTGGGCACAAGACTTGCCTGGGTTAGAATAATTTGGATGTTGATGTATTTCTTTTTTTAAGGAAATTTTGTGACTAGAATTTACATACTCAACCTTACTCTATTTTAATATCGACTTGTTAATTCTGGGAATTTAGTGACAAAAGAAACAACTTTTCACAAAATCTCACGTCAGCACTAACAAACTAGCTAAACTAACTTTCAAAGATTATCAAGAATTTCTAACTGATCATCAGTCATCAGTCATCAATCAACCGGTGCAAAAATAACAAAAATACACCATAATGCATCAAAATCCAAATTAATTTCATGCGTTAATAATTTAAGAATAGGCATCACAGTGTATATATGTCTACACGGTTTTGCATCTTGAACGAGACCATGCATGCATATGTGCACGCATGCGTGGCAAGCAGAATACACACACACATACAAGATAGAGTACTCACTCAATGAAACTTGGGACCGTAGTTAAGAAAATTACTGGCTGTATTAATTAACTTTATCATAAAAATTGATTAATCTTAAAAACTGTAAACTGTACGTATTCATCATCCTAAAAAAAATACAATTGCTAGTAAATAAATAAATATGCACATATATAGCATATAATACAGTGCCTATAACTAGTGGAAACAAAAAGGAAAGAAAAAAAAAAGAAACAGCAAGAATTAAGATGTATGCAAAATAATTACCTCGTTAAAAGGCTTGATACCAAGATATGAAGCAATTTCAAATTGCTTGACATTTTTCTGGGGTGGACGAAGAAAAACATTGCCTCCTATTTATAATGACCTTTTGACTGAAATTTGGGTTTCAAGCTTCCAATTTCACTTGGCTTTCAAGATTCAAATATCTGCTTTTGGAAATTGGACAAAATTTCGTGCCTATCTGACCTCATGGAAGCTTTCTATTTATTTCCTTTAATGTTTTTCATTTTAGGAAGCTGCAGTAACCCTTTTCAATGCATGAAAACGTAGAAGCTACACTAGTCCTTTTCAAGGCATGAAAACCCAGAATCAACAAATCACCTTATGGACTCTTTCTATATATTTCCTTTGATATTTTTCATTTTAGGAAGTTGCACTAACCCTTTTCAAGTCATGAAAACATAGAATTAACAAATCTGAAGTAGCATAGTATTGTTAAGGTGTAGCGTAACTAGGGTTATTTTTTGAGTTTGCATTCAAATGAATGTGCTACTCCTCCTATTTGTGTATGCATGACATGTTTTTACATAGAAAAATTAAAAGAACACAGCAGCCACGGAACTCTTTTGATTGTAACCGTGGAATTCTGTAGGGTGTAGAATACTAGAAAACATGTCCATCAATCAAGACTTGGTTCTTCTAGGTTCTTTTGTTTCTAGGAGAAAACATGGCTAAATTCTACAAGTTGCCGAATTAGCTTATGCAATCTTTAATGTCGAGATCAACAACGTTTAGGAAACCATGTGATAATCAATATTGTCATAACCAGAGTCGTATGAATTTAATTCATATTACATTCTCGGAAAATTGAAACCATAAAAGTTGAATATCCAAAATTCAGAGCCCTTGATTCAAGTCTTACAATTCGTAAGGTTGTTTAAACTTCAAATTCTATGTTAGTATTTGTCTCAAAATTGTGGAGACTGTAGTAATTTCATTAACCTGTAATTAGGTGCTAAAAATATTTCACCTACAAAATTCTTTTTTTTCCATGAATTTCCCAATGCGATCTAAACCTCCAATAATGCGACCTAAAAAAATTCAGAGCCCTTTGTTTTTCTTTTTTTCTTTTTATCTTTTTGGTTAAATGCACAATGCGCCCTTTACGATTAGAAAATGACCAGGTTAAAAGGTAACTTAGGCAGCCCCTTTTGGAGTTTCTGAACTCTTAGCCAGCCCCTCTTGGAGTTTTTGAACTCTTTTTAAAGATAAACTGCAAGGGTAATTTCTTTGTGAGCCGTCAATGTATACACAAATGGCATTAGTAGATGCATATTATGTAATCTAATTTCAAATTTGAAATTCAATTTTTGTACATATGGCATATGTGTACAACTACTAGCGTAAAATTTTTTTATACTAACAGTGTATAAAAATTTAATTAAAGTTGCGATGCCCGAAGTTTGTGATAATCAAAAAAACTATTTCTATTTAGGAAATAGACTTGCATTAGAGCAATTTATGGTATGATCAGAATTGAGGTAGACAATTTTGTGCCTTATTAATTGTGGTTTTGATTACATATGTGTTTAGTAACTAGGCAAGTAAAGCAACTCAAATCCCTCTTCCTCCTCCCCAGTTCTTAAATCTCGCATCTCTCTTCTTTGAAAGACCAAAAAAAAAAGGATATAGCAACTCACTATAGCATGTTAAGATAGTTTTGGGGGAAAGAATGGGTTGAATGGCACGTGCCTTAGGAGGAAGGAGTGGAAGCAAGTGAGAGATCCTGGGTTCAAAACCTCCTACTTAGATTAAAAAATAATAAAGTTTTATGCTTTCTGGAAATAAGTTTAACGGGGACCTTTAAACTTGAAATTCTGAGTTGAATTTATTTTTAAGATTCATTGAAATTTAAATTTATGTCTAGTTATAATTTCATGTATTATGGCATGACCCATACGTCTAAGCCCAGTACTGCATTTTGGTCCATCATCTACTTGTTGATTAATGTTTGACTATCTTGAGTTTTGACAAACATCATGCCCTGTTTAGAATTCTTACAAATAGTATCAAAATGCAACAAGTATACTGTTTCTTACAACTTCTAACCTATGTCGTTGGATTTGATTTACATTAGCACTACAACATAATCTATTTAATTATATTTGCAATCATTAATTTTCAAGTTCATTTATTAGCTAGCTGCTTGGAACTCAAAATGATAAACAAAAAGAGGAAAAAGAAAAAAGAAAAAGAATCTGCCTGGACATACATCTCATGTGATTTTAGCATAGTACTATATTGTATGTGATCACTGAGATTAATTAAGGACATAATGACAATATCTTATGGCCTCATAATTGTCAAAAGCTGAAGGTGGGAGTATTTGGATCTTGAAATTCATTTTTAAATAGCTACCATTGCAAATAGATTTTCAACAATATGAGAAAAGAACTCTAAAGGAAGTTCAAGACTGTTTACATAAACAATGTTGTTATTAGCAATTATTAATGAAATTTACTTTTATCAAAAAAAAAGAAAAAAGAGATGACTAATGATTGCTATTAAAGATGTACTTAGAATTATTCAACTCCAAAGTTGAGGCACATTTTAATTATGGTACAATAGCACACAAAATTTGTAGGCAACTAAAGTGAGAAATACATAGCCATTGTAAAGAAAGAAAACTTATGTATCTTCGCAATGTATAGCTTAAACCTCTCCTCACATTCAATTCAAATTCTTTGAAACCTTTTACATTTTAGTACATATCTTCAACAAAAAAAAAAGGTACTGCCTAACACATTTTTTGACTCCTAACATTCAATTCGATTAAGAATTATTTTCTATACTGACTACAATAGTTAATTTCAACCAGACCAAAATGTCTTAAACCGAACAATCATAGTTCCTTGAACTCCAACTTTTTGCCTAAATAATAGAAAAGGGATAAAGAGTAAGTGTATGCAACCATAGCTTCTATGGAATGGGACCCATCTTTAGGTTGAAAAAAAGTTTGGTAGAAATTATATATCACCTCTTGCTTAATAAGAGAAAAATGGCCAAATTTCATTGAAACAACACTTGATCAAGTAAATAAATAATTTGCTAAGGGTGATATCTACATTGGGATTGACTTGGTGATACATGTACATTGTACATTGTGTATCTCGCAATTCGACGTATCTCTCAATTCGACCAAGTATATTCAGGTGGGGCTAATTGAACCGACTTAATTGTTACAAACTCTATGTATATTATATGCAATTTTGCAGTACTATGGATTTGTCCCATAAAAGATCTATATATTAGGGTAAAAAAATAAAATCAGGATACAACATGCAAATGGATGTTCTTTACACATAAATAAAGAAAATATGTTACCCACCATTTACCTTTTGGAATATTATCAAACACTCCATTATAAGTTGATCTCAAATTTAATTTCATTTTTTTGAACTCCAATTTAGAATGACTAGTTTCGATTCTTAATGAAATCTAAAATTAATCTCATGTTTTTTGAACTTCAAGGATAGTCAACTTAAAATTTAATGTTTATTTGTTTATTAGACTAGTTAGTAATAGATCCACAGAACTTTTATAATAATTGTTGCTTTTATCTTTGTCTTATTTTAGTACGATGTTTTTTTAATTTAATAATTTGTAATGATTAAGCATGAAGTTGATTAGGATTGAGGCTTTTTACATGAAATTTTATTTTATATTACATTGTAATGTATTTCTTAAGCGAGAAACTCAAATTGTTGGAAGTTGAAGAAATATATGGAAAAATTATTTCATAATATTCTAAGAATTCAAAAAATAAGTCAAAATGAATATTGTATATCCATTTATCCATATCTTTATAAATTTAGTCATTATCTTATTTGCTGCAATCACAACTGTAGAGAAGACTATTTTAGCAATTAAGATTGTTTAAAAGAGGTTGTGTAATCAATATAAGCCCGATGATTGAATGATAACTCATATTGAAAAATATTTTTCTAACCAAATTGAAAATTTTCTATCCTTTAACACTCTAGCTCATAAACTTCAACAAAGAAATTTCATGAGGAAATGATGTATACTGCTAGTGCAAATTTATTATAATAGAAATAGTTTTTTTTGTTTTAAAAAAAATTAGAAAGTACCTATGTACATCCATAAGAAGAAAGAACCCACCATACCTAACATGTATACCCATTTGCATCATGCTAGAAGCCCTTGCAAGTATAGAAGAACTATCAAAAATTGAATCATTTTGACACTTACCAAATTATTATTAATGATTTCCTCTTTTTTTTTTAGAGGGCTCATTTCTAGTGAAAAACAATTGTCCAATATTTTACTTAATAAAATTAGTCCTACTAGCCAACAAAAAAAATAAACAACTCATGGACAATAAGACTATCTAAAGTACGTCTGTTCTCGATTTAGTTTAGTGTCCATCCTATTTACATTACATCTCCTTGATTATCGACTCATTCACAATAACAATTTTGTGGGTGACAAAATGAAGGGGAGCTAAACGAACTAAGGTTAAGGAGAGGATAATTTAGGACTAGAGATCAAGGATTTGGAATTTGGTGCAATCAAGATGTAGTTGAGGGGGACAATAAAGAAGGTCCTACAAATAAACATACAAGTATTTTACATATCTTAGGAGTAATACCTAGTCATTTTTGAGTAAATTACTCTTAACAGTTGTTAATAATAATAGTCTTGTAGTTAGATCATCTAAACTATCAGAGGCTCTAAATAGGAAAGATGAGCAACTAAGGAGTCTTATGCAAGAAATTCTTGTTGGCACAACTGGAGATGAAACTTTTTGTTACTATTTTGTACAATGTTTGCTTCATTTCTTTATGTTGAAAGATCTCTCCAGGTCTCCCCACTGTAGTTAGCCCTTTAAATCCTGATAAGTTGGTGTCGTATCTAAAAACTTTTCTTATAGAAGTTTTTGGGTTTAACCAAAGTCGGATAGACACCTTGAATTCGGGTCAAGAAGCTCCAAAATTAGGTGAGAATTCTTTTGTGCAATTGGATATGAAAATGATTACTCTCCCTTTGACCATTGCCACTTTGACTATTTTATTCTTGATCTTGGGATATTCGATATTAATTCCATTCTCTAGCCATACCCTTAGCTCCCTAATTATCCTCACCCTCCTATGATGTCCCCATTTCTTGAGGTATCAATTGCCTTGTTTGGTAGATATACACTATTTCAAAAGTTCAATTAAAGAATATTGAATATAAATGATCATAGACATTAACACAATGAATTACTTATCCTCGATTGGGATAGTTGCTCACCTCATATACTAGTATACCTCCCTACTCAATCCTTACTCTTGTGTGAAAGCGAAACTCCTTAAAAATAGCATTTGTGATTTTTTAGTATTTGTGAAATACAAATCTTGGCGACTTCATATTCTCTATATGATCAGCTAGCAGTTCTTAGTGGCCGTATGTTATCATTGTAAAATTTTACCAAATCAGCATGCAAATTATCCATCTCTAGTTTAACTATTCATTTGTTCCCCACACGAAATCTCTCTATCCTACTACATAGGCAATACCAACCAATAAATCCTAATAATTTATCAATTTGTCACATTTACAATAGTTACAAAAAACAAAAAGAAACAAAAATGAATCCAATATTGCTTGTAAGCAAAAAGAGAAGCAGGTGAGAAATTATTCCTAAAGAGAAAGAGATGACAAATAAGAACATCATGATTTATTTACTATCAAAAGCTTATTTACTGTCAAGCACTATGTGGTTAAAGGCCTGATATCATACTTTCGAACATAATTCCAAAGCAATTGAAGAAATTGTCACTCATAGCAAAATAGAAGTACGAAATACAAAAAAATGCAATCCAAAATCTCCTATCTTGAAAGCATTCCAAAGAAATTGAAGAAATCGTCACCTAATGCAAAAAAGAAGTACAAAATACTAAAAATTGCAGTCCAAAATCTCTTATCTTGCAAGTATTCTAGCTTAGAAAGGATATCTTAGAATAGAAGTACTTTGACTATCGAAATAAGAGCAAGAAGTAGTTAGATATTTGATAACTTGAATGAAAACCGAGGCATAGGATACTCTACTATCCTTGAAATTGATTTTGCCTCCCATAGGAACATGCCCATAGCGCAAATGGGTCACTAGACAGTCACCCTCCAAGATAACAGCTAGTCTTAGTCACATGACTCACAAGTCAAGACTTTGAGCTGATAATGGATTATTTAGTACCACAAATTGAAGAGGAAGAAGAAAATAGTGTTCACTACTCAATTGAGTCTTCAAGTTCATAATTTATAAGAACATTAGGACATATATACATGTACCATCATTAACACAAATACCTGAATATGGACGTTCCATAAATGAACTAATAAATCCTAAGAGGTACATGAATCTAGAAGTGAATGAATATAGGATGAATCTCAAAGGGAAATGAACGTATTAATCAACCTCTAGGGATATGAATAAACATCTCTCTAAATTTGAGGCACAAATCCCAACAAGACAAACAAAGCAGTTCTACATTCCAAAAAGGAATATAGTTGAAACAAGAAAAATCAAGGTTAGGACATACTAAGAGAAACAACTTTTAATAGTGAATATCCTAAAATGCCTTCTATCAAGTTTGGTAAACAAATGAACAAAAGAAAAGAAAATAGTTTTTGTCAAAATGGCATTAGAAGAAACTTTGCCCTATCTTTACACGTGAGCTACAGTAGACTTCTCCAAAATATCAAGTATAGTCAGCACAAACAATATTCTCAAGCAATTAGCTGTCCTTCATAATTGAATAAACAACCACAAAACTATTAAAATATAAAATCTAAATTTGGCAAGATAAAACAATCACTCTTCTATCTAGTCTTCTAACTTTTAAACCCTACCAAGCTTTTGATATGTGATAATCGAAAATGAAAATTTTACATTTGATATTGTTAAGGGAGTAACTGAGAGTGAATGAGAGAAAAAATGGTGGGTTTAGAGGTGAATCACATGGTTGTACTGCAAATTTAGTAAGGCAGTGGCAAAAACACTAATTTGAGGAAATAAGAAAACTATAAACTACAAAATGTAAGTGCCTTACATTTTTCTTTTTCTTTGTCTTTTTAACTTTTGCTTTTAAAAACAGAATAATGTTAAGTGTATGATAGTCATTTAACCTATAAAGAAAGGTAAATATAATATTTAAAATTATAGGAGACCTGCTTGCAACTGTCATAAACCTCAGGGGAAGCTTGTAAAATTATCCCTTATCTATGAGTTAGGTTATTTTGATTGACTCTGATTGAGTTATCATTGCATTATTTTAAGTACAACACTGCTTGCATCATAAAGTTGGACCTAATTTTTATTTTTGTTGAGACTTTGCCAAGTGCCTTCCCCTCTTCCCATACTCTATTGCTTTTGTTTGTTCTCTTATGTCTCATATGATATTTTTCTTGCTCTTTTTTATTCGAGTAGGTCACCTCTTTTTCTTCTCTTTTTATTTTCCTTCTTTGCTCCCTTGCTTTCAATTGGCGCGCGCGCGCGCACACACACACACACACACACATATATAATTTAAAGTTGCAAATGATTTTATGTGAATGTGCAACCTTAGAAATACAAATGATGGGAAAAATATTACAAATTAAAATATGTAGTAAAAAATTTGTAATTGATGGTTCCTAGCATTCAATTTTTAAATTTTTTATGATAGAAAGATACTTTCACTGCGTTACTTCAACCTTGATATATATATATATATAATTTAAAGTTGCAAATGATGTCATGTGAATGTGCAACCTTAGAAATACAAATGATAGGGTAAATATTACAAATTAAAATATGTAGTAAGAAATTTGTAATTGATGGTTCCTAACATTCAATTTTTAAATTTTTTATGATAGAAACATACTTTCACTGCATTACTTCAACCTTGTAACATCTAGACTAGAATCTAGACAATATGAAATTATGGTTTTGTAGCTCTCAAAATTTGACAATTTATGAAAAATTTTGAGTTGCCCTCCTAGAGAATATCAAATTAATGTTTGGTTTAATTGCATTTGTCTTCATTTGAGTTTTATTCACTATACGTGAGTTTTGGCCATATCATATGCACCTTCTTTTTAAAAAATAATAAAAAATAGTTTTTCATGAAAATTATTTTTATAATAATTAATTTTATATTTTAAAAAATTAATTTGTTAAACAAATTTATGAAAATAAAAAAAATATGGATGAGTATTTTTTTTTGTAGTTATCTATATACGTGGGTGCTACTAAGAAATTTATAGTTTTATAATTTCTAAGAAAATAAAAAGCTATTTTTTACATAATGTTAAATCTATGGATGGCAATTTCCAACATTAACCAAAAATACGACACGAATCTTACACAAAATTAATGAATTTGGGTTGAGATTTCACGGGTTTGAGTCAGAATCGGGTCGAACCCGATAAACTCAAAAAGAGGTCAAATTAAGGTCAACACACAGGTTGATGGTTGACCCGCCAACCGGTTTATATATTGAAAATAATTTAGTAAATATATTAAATATTTTATTTAAATACACTAGCGTATTCTTTTCTTCCTAAAGGCATTAATCACTTAACCCTAAAAAATATTTTTCTAATTGAATCTGTTTGACTTGTGTGAAATTGGAGTTGTTAAGTTTAGATAGATGATATATTACATTATTTTCTACTTTTATGTTGTCTTAATTTACTTCAGATTTGACTTGGATTGTTTTATTAGGGTTTTCATTACTTGATTATTCTTTTCTTCCCAAACCTATTGACCACTTAACCTAAAAAATATTGTTCTAATTAAAATTGTTTGACTTATCTGAAGTTGGAGTTGTTATATTTGGATAGATAATGATTACATTATTTTCTAGTTTTATGGTGTCTTAATTTGCTTCAAATCTGATTTGGAATTGTTTTATCAGATTTTTTTTATTTGTTTATGTAATTGGTCTTCAGATCTTGTGCGAAATTGATTGTTAGAAATTATAATGGTTAGTTAGTAAATTGAAGTCATTATATTTCAGGTCATTCAAATCGTCACGCCAACTTGAAAATTGCGTGTCCAAGTCTAGTACCTTGACCTGTTCGGGGTTGACGAGTGGATTCAAATCAATAGGTTTTGTGTTATTCTTGGGACTCAACTTGACCTGCCAACCCATTACTGACCCGATTGGCACCCCTAGTTAAATCATCACAAAAGTTGACTTACCAAAATCAGAATCTATAATTAGGAGAAATGATTAGGCGAAAATGAGCCCTAATAGCATTATAATTAGGGGAAGGAGGAAGGAACAAGGAATAGAGAGAAGAAGGAGTGACAAGGGAAGTAAGGAAAGGAAAGGAGAAGAGAGAGACAGAGGAAGATAGGTGGGAGAAGAATGAGGGATGGGGTGGCAGGGGTAGAGGAAGAGGAGGGAGGGAGAGGAGAAGATGGCGGCAGATAGCATAAATGGTGGAACAAACCTTAATCAGAATCTATAATTAGAAGAAATAATCAAATGAGAACAAATCCTAATAGTATTAATTAGGGGGAATGGGGGAAGGGGAGTGGTAGGAGAAGGAGAGAGAGGGAAGGATGAGAGAAAGAGAGGAAGAGGAGAAGAAGAAGATGACAAGGGGTAGGAGGAGGAGGAGAATGAGGAGAGAAGGTGGTGGCAGGTAGCAGAAGTGGAATGAGGTGGGAGCGGCAATGTGGAAGTGGAAATAATCGGGAAGTTGCTAGTATAAATGGACGTGGGTGCGTATATTGAATATTTGAAGTTTTTTTTTTATTATAAAATTTGGGATATTTTAACAAATTTCTGTTGGAAAAAAAAAAAAAAACTTTGTCTAAAGCAAACACATAAAAATTAGGGGTGCCAAGCGGAGCCAATTATTAGATTCCTTGCCTAAGCAACATTACATACTTTTGTACGTACTATTAAGTTATTTTAACCAGACACCATTTTACTGGCGTAGGACTGTAAATGCGCCACCTGGTCTGACGTGTATTTGGATTGGACTGGTTACGGTCTTAGAATTAACCCCAATTCAAGAGTAGGCCGAGTTTTGGTTAATTACTTGACCCAATCAAGATTTGAGCCACAAAGTTTTCAACTTTAATTAAGATTTGTTTCGTATCAAATACTTAAAACATCTCATATACTTAGTTACAGCATCATACTTCCATTAAAATATCAAAGGTCTCTTATTCGGGCTAAGATTTGACTCGAGCAATGACTGGCCTATATGCCCAAACAACAAGCCTATTTTCCAATCGGTTTAGACCCAATATTTATATTTTGAGTAGGCCCACAAAACAATTTGATTATTTGCTATCAATATTCACTCATGGAATTATAACGTGCGTAAAAAACCAATTTCGAGACTCAACTATTAGCCAAAACATTTAACTTGAGTTATCAATTAGTAATAACCTACAACTCAAGATATTACAAACCTGTTCACAACTAAATTTAGAAATCTGGCTCAAAAAATAATCTTAAAGACCCGATTTTAAGGTTTGATTTTTAAAATAATTATATTATTATGTCCTCAACTAGTTTTTGTATTCGTCGATATTCAATAGATCATGGATTCAAGGCATTGAGGGGATGAGTGAGGAACCATTACTAATCCTCTTTAAAAGATTAAAAAATAGTCTTCATATTCTAATTTTAAATTTTTTGAGCCCTAAAAAGTTGAAAATTAGGAACAAGTCTAATGGTATTTTAGGATCGTAACCGTAGGTTACTTTATTGTTCAAACAGAAATATCTGCGAAATAACCTCTAATGTAATTACTAAAATACTTAAGAGTACATTTATGCAACGTACAAGGCAATATGGCAATAAATTAATCAATATAAGTTTTTGTAGCTTTTTTTTAACACCCATACATTCATAAAAATAGGTTTTTTTAACTACAAACAATAATATATGAGTCATTTTAGAAATCTAATTTTCAAGAATCAATTTAATCTATGGGTACAAAATGAGAACCAGTTGAAGGCAGGCAAATTCCTCGGGTTATTGCTGGTTTGCCAAAAAGTCCGCAATGTATTGTTGGAAATTTTTTTTTTCTTCATCAATAGGTGCCGCACGTCAGACATGCGGCACCTAGGTGGAAATTTTTTTTTTTTAACAATTTGCAGAGGGGCTTCGGTGCAATTATCCGAGAACATTTGATCAGGTGCCGCATGTGTAGTGTGCGGCACCTGATACACAAAATGCTGTGTGATTGGTGCCGCACACTACAAGTGCGGCACCCAGTCAAACGAAAAAAAAAAATTTTAAAATAATTTAAATAGTAATTCTGATATAGGGTTTTAGTGAAAATGTTATACGGTTGGGTTTAACTTGTGAAAGAGTAGTAATTAAAAAATTATCCTTGACATAAGGGAAAAAAATATTCAATAGGAAATATTTAAATTGAGATGACACAAATTTGGTAAAATTTTGAATTGAATTGACAAAATTGTATTACAATGATATGATTAAAAATCAATGTGTTTGAATCTTATATTAGGGGTTGTGTATTTTGAAAATATAAAAAATATAATATATATACATCAAGTGAGAAATATTAACCGGTGAATATTGATATTACAATGGGCGTTATGGTTTATGGTTAAAAGAGTAAAACCTGAGCTATTATTTTGTAATTAGATTATGAAAAAAAGTTTTGCTAATTATGAAAGTGGAAAAGTTGGAAAAGTTACTTTGGAGTTTAGGGTTTAGGATTACTGACATGGTATATAAAAATAAACGTGAACCTAAAAAAATTTGAGTAATAAATAAAGCGTGAGGAGAAAATTTTATTAATTTGATAAAAATTGAGAACCCAATGTGTTTTAGGGTTCAAACAAATAAGAGTTATATTTGGGAAAAAATAGTGATATTAAGACAATCTGAAAGTTTTAAAATATATACATAAATGAGAAAATTTAAATAACGAGTGATTGTGAATATTGGGTTTACGGTGGGAGTTATAATTAATAATTAAAAAAAGTGTCACACGGGGAAAAAATAAATGCGCAGTTGATGGGGAAAAAATATTTCATTGTAGTAAATCAAATTTAAGCGAGAAAAATATTATTCATTTGCTAAAATTTGAGAACCAAAGTGTTGTGATGCAGTATAAAAAAAAAGAGTTTATTCATCTGCTACAGCAGCAGACCGGTCTGCTTCTGCTCCTTCAGGTTTGCTTCAGCAGCAGACCTGAATTTTGCTATTAGCCCTTCCAAATTTTCGGCTAATTGCACAAAAGCCCCTCTGCAATTTGTTAAAAAAAAAAATTATTCCTCCTTGGTGCCGCACGTCAAACGTGCGGCACCTATAGATGAAAAAGACCCAAAAATTGAGCAACACATTATGAATTTTTTGCCAAAATAGCAATAAACGGAGGAATTTGCCGTTGAAGGCAAGCCCTCTATATAACCATCAACTCCATTTCTCACATCGGACAAGCCATATTAAGGTATCACATTAATTAGAAAAATGTAAACGTTGAGGAAGTGTAAGCCACATGACAATGCAAAGATATTGGTTGTTATTTGTTCACCATGTGATACATTACGTACTAAATTAGTGTCTATTATTAAGCACAAAGTAATGATAATATACTAATACCTTATATACCGCGAGTGTAGCACACCTCATGGTACTAACATGTATGAACTTGTTGCGCATAAGTATAGGTGTCAAAATGGGTGATTTGGGTATATTTGGATAAGTCATAATTGGGTAATGGGTATAATTGAATCAACTCATTTATACCCATTTAAAATAAATGGGTATAAATGGGTACCATTTATACCCATTTAATAAATGGGTATGGGTATACCCAAGTAACCCAACTACCCATTTATGACTTGTTTGAAATATTATTTATTTTTTTAAAGATTTTTCGCATGGTGTTTGACAATAAATAATGGCATTTTATTGTTATTACATTGGTAAAAAATTCAAATTTATCTCCTTATCACTCACTAAAATTTTGAATAAAATGTGTATTTATTTTTAAATGGGTTAAATGGGTGAGCCAAGTCAACCCATTACCCATCAACTAAATGGGTATAAATGGGTACCCATTTATACCCATTTAAAATTAATGGGTTGATTTGGGTAAATTATTAATGGGTTGGGTTTGGGTGAGCCAATATAAATGGGTCATAATTGACACCTCTATGCATAATGAAGAGTTACGAAATGAATCAAGTTTAATCAAGCCGTTCTTCAAACTTACTTAGTTCAAAAAAAAAAAAAAAAATCTAATTTGAACTTGAGCAACTTGAGTAGCTACACGAATGCAAGTACGTTGAAGTAAAATTAAGTTTTTTTGTATGGACTTTCTTAATAATGCATTAGGTAAGGGTAGGTTAGTTAGGCCTCTTTCAAACAAAACAGTGAAATTGGTCGAAAAATATCATATGTTCATAAGGAAATAAACATGAACTTACAAGATAGAATAATCATCTAAATGCTCTAAACTACAGCAAATCATAGGAATGATAGTTAAATTATTCGTGTAACTCAAGAATAAAGATGGAACCAATTACAAATTAAGACAACTGAAAAAATAATCTTCAATCCGGAGTACGCATGTGTCAAATCAGAAGAAACTAGTAAAAAGAGCAATTGCCAAGCCAACAGCGAGGTGTCTTTGCGAGGCTGTGGTAATTTCTCCACCATTGCCTTTGTTAGGAGATGTAGGACTTGAAGCTGATCCTTCTGGGGATGAAGTTTCTGTTTGGAAGTGAGATAGAGAAAGAATGATAAGGTAAGAATGCACGGGGTACAGTAAGGAAATATTATGCTTTATTTTTATTTTTTTTAACTTTTTCTTTAATTTCCCTCAATTCTTTTGCCTCTTTGTAGGAAATTTTATTTTTCATTCATTTTATGCCCAACAATAGTTACCCATTATATTTTTCACACTTATTACCTGTCTTTTTCCTCAATAGTAACATTTGGGATCGAATAACTTGTCTGACTCTAACACAATTATATGATCATTTCTTATTTTTCTCTCATGAGAAAGAGTAGAGTCAGAATTACCGGGCATCTCCAATTGATGAACTAAAAGATCCCTATTAACTGGTGCCTAGAGGAAAGTATGTATATAACAATTTATAAGGGCAGCCCTGCATTTCAAAAATCATAAAAATAAGTTAACAAAGATTATAGTCAGGAAGAAGAGGATGATGGATTTATTTTGGACTATTATTAATGACTAATGAAGTGGTTTACCCTTTTTCTCATTTTCGTTTAAGTCTGATCGGATGGATAGCAGAAAACGCTAATATGGGAATAAAGTATGAAATTGGATTTTTTTTTTTTTTTTTTTTTGTAAAGTGAGTTATTTTGGCAAAGAACTCAGAAATTTTGTATATCACCTCTCGTAGTCAGTAAGAGAAAAATGGCCAAACCTCATTGAAATAGTACTTAATCAAGTAAGTAGATTATTTGATAGGGATGATATCCACATTCGGATTGACATAGATTTTGTCATCTGTATATGGATTAATTATATTTACCTCCCCTGAGGTTTGACCAAACTACCATTCAATCCCTGTAGTTGGTGAAATTACAAGTACCTCCCTTGTCAATAACACTGTCAAAGCCCGCCAAACAGAAGCAATAAAGGAACAAATTTAATCTCTTTGCAGAAAACTTTAAGTCAAAGCTAGAAGTTGTGCTCCATTAGTAATAGAAATTATTAGAGGGTTTCTTACTTAAAAAAAAAAAGAACAGAAATTTTCTAGAAAAGATTGATGACTTATATCAGAACAAACATGCCAGTAGTCTCCGATCAAATATGATATATGAACAAAGGGGGACAAATATCAAACAAAAAAAAAAAGGAGGAAAACCCAAAAAAAAGGAAGAAAATAAAATATAAAAAGAGAAAGAAAAGGGGAAAAAAAAAAAAAGAAGAAGCAAACAATCAAGTTTGAAACCACCAAACTCTTTGCTTGTCCGCCAAAGAGTCACCATTTTTCTTTGCTTTGCCGCCATCATTTCTTCAAGTTTGAATTACCCTAGAATGTTATTTTTCCACAACCACCAATTTTCCACTTTGCCTTTCCATGATTACCACAACTACGACTGCAAATCCATATACTAGCACAGTTCTAAAACTCAATATTCTAGAGATCCAAAAGGTATTAACACGAGGGATTCTGCTGGTACCATGGATGAACTACATTTTCTTTTTTTTTTTCCCTTTTTTTTTTGGGGAAAAAGGAAACAGGAATTACTTTGATACCAGCAGATATCATGAGCTGCGGCTAATAGATTTTCAGTGGTTTGGGTTAAATTCAAGGTTTGGCTATTGGTATGTGATATTTTCAAGTGTGCTTTTTTCCTTTTCTATTGGAGTTAAAAGGAAGCAATTGGTAGATGTCGTGGATGACAATGGAGAGGAATGAAGCGGCTTGAAGACAATTAAGTTTCTTAACGTACTGTAATTTTAACATTGGGATAGGACTTTGTTTGCTAAAAATTTTTTGTTTACATCATCAACACATTTTCCAACTATTTTTTTATCTCACATATACCAAATCAAAAAAGTGCTACAGCAGTTTTTTCAACAAATTATCTCAAATAATCTACTACCTTTTTATCTCACATACATTAAATCAAAAAAGTACTACGGTAGTTTTTTCAACAAATTATCTCAAATAATCAACTATTCAAACACATTGACGTGAAAAAACTGAATCTATTGTTGCTTGGGCTGAAACCATAATACGGATAACTCGTGCCGACTGTTGATCCGCTATGGCTGTGTTCAATGGAGGTAAAAACAAAAGGAGACTTTGAATTCTCAAAGGACAACAACATCTTGAAGAAGGTGGCTGTGCTTTTTGGGGCAATCTAGGAATCGCATTAAAAATGCATGCTGACATAATCTAAACATTAACAGCCAACATCAAATGTCAATTGACTAAGGAGAGGGGTGCATTTGTTACACAACTTTAAGAACCTTTTTGTAATTTGGCCAAATCTTATGGCATCAACGATAATTTGGTCAAATCTCAGGAGAGGTAAATATAATTAACCCTCTATATATTGTACATTGTGTATCTCTCAATTCGACCAAGTATTTTTCTTTTTTTTTTTGGGACAGAAATTCGATCAAGTATATTCAAGGCTCGATTGACCCCATATACTTGTCACGAGCTCTATGTATATTACATATGCGATTGTGTAGTACTGTAAAATTGCACCATAAAATATTTATATATCAAGGTAAAAAAGATAAAATTGAGAATCAGCTTGCACATAAAAAATAAAAAAAAAGTCACACATACTATGTATTTTTTGGACTATTATCAAATACCACTCCATGATAAGTGGATATCAAATTTAATTTTTTTTAAACTCTAAGTCAGAACAATTAGTTTCAATTCTTAATGAAATGTAATGTTAATCTCATATTTTTTGTACTTCAAGGATAGTCAACCTAAATTCAATATTCATTTATTTAATAGACTAGTTGGTGATAACTTTTATAATAATTGTTGCTTTTCTTTTTTGTCTTATTTTAGTATGACCTTATTTTATTTAATAGTTTGTAATGATTAAGTAAGAAATTAATTGATTAGGATTTAGGCTTTTTACATGAAATTTTATTTTGTATTACATTGTAATAGATTTCTTAAACGAGAAGCTCAAATCATTGGAAGTTGATAAAATATATGGAAAAAATTATTTCATAACATTCTAAGAGTTCAAAAACTATTTTAAAAAATAAACTAAAATGAATATTGTATATCCATTTGTCAATATCCTTATGAATTAGCCATTATCTTATTTGTTGCAATTGCAACTGCAGAGAGAATTTGTCAACAATGAATATTGTTAAAAAGTGGCTACATGATCATAATCATAGTCATTAAAGGTGATAGTTGAATGATAACTCACATTGAAAATGATGTTTCTAAACAAATTGACACTTTTCCTTGTCCTTTAGCTGGAGTATAGTTTGTAAACTTTGATAAGAAACACATATGCTGCTAATGCAAATCTCTATAATGAAGTCCAATTTTTTTGTGCTTTGCAAACCAGTATGAGCACGTGCATCTCAAAACTCCGACAAGTATAGACAAGTCCAGAAGAACTGTCGAAAATTTAAACATTTTGACATCCACTAAATTACATTAACTACAGAAGGACCGTCAAAATTTTAAATATTTTGACACCCACTAAATTACTGTTGCTAATTTTCTCTTTTTTTTTTTGTTCTATACTGATTTCTAATGAAAAACAATCACAAGTTTGAAAACAATCGTTTAATATTTTATTTAATAAAAAATCATACTATTGAGCAAAAAAATAAACTAAGTTTTGATTTATGGCAATATAAAATATCAATGGTTCTATTGGATAAGTATGAGACGAAAGATTAGTCCTTTAATACAAAAAAAGAGTCAGCCTAAAAACTATTCCATGTTCTTGATACTGCGATTGCATGTTCTTTATTGTAATGAAATTACATATCTGACCATAGTTTCAACAAGAATAGCATTGAAAATGAAGAAGATATACTTCAGTCAAATCAACGTATTATAATCTATGTACCTAAATTGGCTCCTTCTCACATCTTCTTTAATGATTTCCAACCTAAAAGTGTCAATTTGTACCAAAACCCTGAAACAACAAGTTTAATAATTTACTAACATTTCAAATATACCAGGTCTGTCTAAAATATCCTTAAAAAAGGAAATGTTTTCATGAATTTGGGCTATTCTATCCCTTTTGGATCCATTTGCACAAAAGAGGTCTCAATAAATCTTGGAACAATAAAGTTAGTCCACTGGAAAGAGTTAGTTTGTGGCACATTTTGAAGAAAAAACCAATGAACATTGGCAAATTGATGAATCCCCTCAGAGACTATCCCTACTTCAGAGTGAATCCCTCTGGATTAAACTTTCTCTCTGGCCTAATAATCTCACCTCCAAAGCATTTAACTCTTCCTCCTCAAGATCTCTTGTGATAACTGGCTTGCTATCTATTGGCAAACCTATTATTCTTAATACAACTTCCAATCCAATGAAAGTGTATAACTTGATTCTTTTATTCCTAGGTTGAGAATAAGGTGAAAGGAATTTTAAAAAAGGTTGGTGCCTTCGAGGTGAAAGAGACCAGATTTGAAACATTGGCATTTTGAAAGACGTAAGACATGTGTCTTATGTTTGCTTCACTGATTTGTTTATATATTAATTTCTTTATTGAACAGTGTCAGCCAAAAAGTTTTAGAGTAATAGAGAAGGATTTGAAAGAAACTGTACACTTTCATCTTAGAGAAATCCTTCTGATTCAAACTCAACCTTAACCCAACAAGTTTTGTAAGAATAGCTTTGCATCTGATGCCATCTTATCAAGAATTAAAGGATCAGCTCTAATGGAAAGCTTTTTTTAGAATAAATTAACAAATCAAAGATAAGATTGTGTAAGATAGTGACATATAATTTCATCTCCAGTTTTGCCAACTCTCTTCCCCCTTCTACTAGTTTGGATAGTCTAAATAGAGGACTATTACAATGATCTACTATGGAAATTATTGTGAAATTATTGTGACTAATATGTACAATACCTTGTACATGCATTTGTAGACCCCCTATTCAGTGTGCCCTATCTACATTTTGAATGTTATAGCCTTTCACCCCTTAAATTATCAACCTCCTGACCTTTAGTCCATTCAGCTCACCCACGAAATTATTACTTACCAATCATTGAAATTTGTGTCAAAACAGAGCAACATGCAAGTGAAATTTGCATCTACATTCTTATTCTTCTTTGTATACTTTTAGGTTTAGTTCTGTCAATAAATTTTAACATTTTGATAGAAAACTGAAGACAATCATCCAATGGTTTACCAAACAAAATCACTATTATTCCTAAGACTATGTAAAATACCTTACACTTTGATCCCCATAGTCTTCAATTGCTTGGTTATCACCTTTTTGACCACCATCTCCTTGACCATTGCCAACTTGAACATAGTCACCTTGAGAATTATCCACCTTAGTCTCTACCATGCCAAGTGCTTTTCCCTCTTCTTAAGGGTGGCCATAGAATTGGATCGGCAGTTTATTAAACCTGGAACTGGAACTGGAACTGGTTTGAGAAACTAGAATTGAACCATAATCGTGACTAAAGGTTTATGTTTAGATTCATTCAAAAAAAAAAAAAAAGAATCGGAATGGGAACTGGGGATTCACAAACTGTTCAAACCGTTTAAACATACACTTATATCTTGGGCAGTTGGGCCTCTTTTTAACTCAATCTACAGTTCATTTTCAATAACCAACACTTAGTATAAACAGCCTCAATCTTAGTCTAACAACCTGTTATCCCAACTCGTTAGTAAATGTAGATATAATTACTAATTTAGATCCAAATGCAATCTAATCAAAGTGTTAAAGTCAGACTAATCAAAGTGTTAAAGGTGAAGAACTTTTTTGACATGTTGGATTCTAGTCCAGTTGTAAGTAATGACGATGATTCATTAATCAAGATTTTTTTTTCTTTTCTTTACTTCAACAATGAGAAGATTATGTATCTTTTTATTTTATTTAAGACATGACAAATTGAGATATTTTTTATTGTAAAATTTGTATTTATTTTCGTATAACATGATAGTACAATAAAATTCATATTTTTTTCAACATTTGTTGTCTTTTTTACTTATAATCAATTCTGTAATAACTAGTATTTAAACATAATTAGAAGAATTGAAATTGGAATTGGAGCCAAAATTGGAATCGAAAGAAATCAAAACTGTATTGAAACCAGAACCGAAAGTTCAAAAAATGTAACCATAACCATTTTTATAAGCATTAGTTTAGATTCTATCTTTCAAAAAAATTAGAATCGGTAGTTTTAAAACCAAAACTGACTGTTCTGAAATTTAGATATGTCTACCTCTTCCCACACTATTCCGCTTGTACGTCACTCTTTTGTCTCATATGATTTTTTTCTTGCTCTTTCTTCTTCGATCAAATAGCCTTTTTTTTTTTAAATTTTTTTAAAAATTTTGCTGCTTCGGTCCCTTGCTTTCAATTGGCACCATATCTATTATCTAAAGTTGCAACTAATTTTATGCGAATGTACAACCTTAGAAGTCCAAATGACGGGGAAAATATTACAAATTAAAACTTGTAGTAAGAAATTTGTAATTGATGTTCCTGGCACTCAAATTTTCTTTTTAATTTTTTGTGATATGGAGATACTTTCACTGCATTACTTCAACCTTGCAACATCTAGACTAGAATCTATAAAATATGAAATGATGGGTTTGGAGCACTCAAAGTTTGACAATTTATTCAAAATTTTGGATTACCCATCTGAACAATATCATGTGAGGATTTGAGTTAATTACATTTCTCTTCATTGAGGTTTATTCAAATACGTGAGGTTCGGCCATAGTATAGTCACCCGCTTTTTAAAAAATGATAAAAAAGATATATAGTTATTTGTGAAAATTGTTTTTATAATGACTAATTCTATATTTTAAAAATTAATTTGTTAAACTTTTCTATGGGAGAAGAGAGACCATTTGATCTCCCTCTCTCCCCAATAATTTCTTTTTATGTTCATAGACAATAAAGTTTCTCGTAAATTTTTAGTGAGAGTATTGTTCTCTCCTAATATTTTCTAATGAGAGATTCTCTCTTAATTTTTCTGGTGAGAGTTTCTTCTCTTCTAAGTTTGCTAGTGAAAGTTTATCTTAGTATTCTATTTTTTCCCCCACCTTAATCCCAGTTTTTCTAGATCTATTTGTTGAGACTAAAAATTGTTGAATCTAATTTATCAAATTTCAACTTCACATGAGGGTTTGAAACAGTAAATTTGATGGGAGAAAAGATTGTGAAAAAATTGCACCTATATTCATTGGATCAAAGAGATTGATATCATTTGAATTATGTTGGAAATTATATTTATAATTTCTCAATTCTGACGTATCTGTAGATTCAAATTTGTTATTTCTGTGACATGCTTGATGATGTATTTTCTGCCATTAATACAGATTTCATGAATCAAGTCAAATCATGATTTTTATTAAAAAAAATACATATTCTTTACGTATTATTATAATCAGACACTAGAGGTGTTTGGCCAAAAGAAGTAAAGAATTAAAATGACAAGAGCATGAAAGCTGAGACCAATAAAGTTGCAATCTTCAAAAAGCACGACAGTCCACTTTCCCAAAAAAAAAAAAAAAAAAATGAAAAAAGAAAAAACACAACGGTCTCAGAAAATTTTGGCCTGACAAGAGAAAATTGATGGCTTACCCCTGAAAAGACTAACAGCAGCAGCTGTGATAAAAGTGCAACAGTATTGGATGTGAAATGCAAAGAAATTTACTTTATTCAAATAAAAGCACTGTGTTGCGTAAAATTTAATGATCTTTTTCTCCTGAGTTCGCTCTTACTTCTAAATGCTACAATTTCACTTAACCTTCATAATTTATAATGTACTTTAGGGTCATTTGGTAACGCTATGTTTTGTATTTTTCTATTTTTTTTGTAGAATTGGACAAACAAAAAAAATGTTCATCAAAAATATTTGTGTTTTATATAAGAGAGAAACATTTACGAATTAAGCGTTGTTTTTCAAACAACAAAAATGTTGTTGTTAATTGTTTAAACAATATCGGGAAAAAATCAAGAGAGCAAGATTGAAAATCCTTTTGCTTCATATTCACTCAACCGCCATTCATTATTGAGAAAATTGCCAATTTAGTCCTTCAGATTTTTTAGAAATTTTTTTAGTCCATCATATTTAAAATCAGTTAAAATAATCCATTAGATATAAAAATTGTGCTCCTTCGATCCCAGAGCTCATTTGTGTTTAGTTTTTCTAGCCAAAAATCACATGCTCACCTCATATGCCCATAATTATCAAGGCAAAATGGAACTCTCGATTTATATTTCAATTGTAGATCTAATCAACCAATTATCAAGAATATGGCATAAAGAAATAATAGAAAATCAGCTTCAATATAAAGGACTAGTGTGTAAAATTGATTATATATCACATAGTTGTTAGGATTGCGATCCGGATTGATCCCGCGATCTGGATCATGGCTTTCAATTTTGATCCGATTTTGATACGATCCTACCATTTAAAAATATTATGATAAAAAATTTAATAATACCATAATTTTGTATAGAAAATTTAGAATGCTGGTTGTTGTATTAAAAACTAGATTCAAAGAACTTTAAACCCACATAATTATCTTATGCTAATTCCTTACCTATAAAAATTGGTGAATCTTTAAAAATTGGTATTTAATTATCTCATTAATAAATACTTAAATGATGTATATATATATATATATATATATATATATATATATAAAATCAATTTTTCCAGCTACCATGCCGAGTAATTGCATCTCGATTCAAAATAAGAAAGAATAATATTTTTAATTTAATCAAATTCATTTACAATATGTCACATATAGTTCCAAAATTTTTATTTAATTTTTAGACTACCCGAAATACTTTTGATAGTACGATTTTAATCTCAATTAAAAATACTATTATATTGATTGTACATGTGTTGCATTATTTATTGTTATATACGTGAATTCCAAACTTCAAAATTGTTAGTAAGATTATTTTTTATATTTTTTTGTAGGATCAATTGATCTCATAGTCCAATCCTATGATCCAATCTTGCAAAGTAAAAAATGATCGAAGGTAGAATCTCAAGTGTGAAAACCTTGGTATATCACCATAGATAAACACTAGAATAGCTGATATTCACTAGGTCAAGAGTATCCTCTCAAGTAAAAGTTTCTATAGCTAGTTCGCCAAAATGAGAACATCAAATTGTATGAACAAGAGATCTTATGTGTAAAGAGCTTGAAGAATGAAAATTGAGAGAAAATGGAGGTCATGTTTTTTTTTTTTTTTTAGGAGATGAATTTCGTTCCTATTTTGGCCCCTAAAATTGTGGACATGTGAGGTAAGCGTGTGTTTTTTGCTAGAAAACTGAGTAAAAATGAGCTTAAGGATCAAAAGGACAAAATTTTTATATGTGAGGGAATATTTTAGCTAATTTCAAATGTGGAGGACTAAAAAAATTTTGGGATAATATCATAAACCTCCCCTGAAATTTCTCTTAATATCACCTAGTACCCTTATGATTTTAAAAATATCACTCACCCCCCTAATAATTGTAAAATGACTATATTAACCCTCAGTTGGTACATAATTTACATATTAAATAAATAGATGTCAAAGAATTAAAGAAAATAATCAAAATTCACTTTATCCTTTTTTCTATTTATCAATATTCTCTTTTATTCATTTTTTTGAATGGCTGTACAATTTTTATTTATGAATTGTAATAAATTAAATTTTTTTATTGTGATAATATGGAGTATGAGTGTATGATTTTTTTTTTTGTTTATTTTGAGTTGATTTTTATAATGAATTAGTACAACAAGTTGTGAAGATTTTAGGAAAAAAAGGTCATAAAAATTAGTTTTAAATTTATATAGTTGAATTGGTACTAGTCTATTTCTTTACAAATATGTTTTTTTCTTTTTCAAATTTATATTTTTATGGATTATAGATTTGTAATATGGTGGTACAAGGAGAAGGTTTTTATAAATTTTGTTACACAAATAACAAAAGTAAGGGAGGTAAGTGATATTTTTAAAAATTTAGAGGTGCTAGTGATATTAAGAGAAACCTCAGGGGAGGTTTTTGATATTATCCCAACAATTTTTCCTAAAAATGTGAGGAAATAATGTGGCAATTTTCCCTCCATTACCTCACCTTAGCATACTACCTCAGCCCACTCACCTGGTTTACACCGCGCTAGTTCAGCCTAACCCCACCCATCCTTGTAAGTATTGGTTGTGGGATGTTGCTCAAATTACCTCCTATATAAAGCAAAATTTCACTGAACTTTGCATGGGAGTATAGAATGCGAAGGTTCAATGAGCTCTGCATGGCACAAATTGGATTGAACCTCGAACAGAAATAAAACATAGACGGGGGTGAAATTCCAATATGCTTTTCGAATGATTGCTCTGTGAGGGTTGATTGCATGCAGCTGGAGGACAATACTTTGAAAGGCTTGATTGCAACGGGAGGACATCATGATTGGTGGTCGGACCCCACCTCCAGTAATTCTCTATTTTCCATCACAAAATACGTAAGAGCTTTTGACTGCGTTAAAGGTAATCGGAGGTTCAAAGAAATATCAAGAATCACTTTATCTGCACACTCTAGATTTCCCTTCCTATTGCTCACTTGAATCTTTCTGCAACAAAGTTCTCTCCTTCCTTCAGAAGTTGTATCGCAAGAATTACTGAGATCGACGGCTTTGAGTGGCTTTAATTCAATATTGCATGATCTGGAGTCATCGCCACACAGACAAGATAGGCAGCTGGAAACCGTGATTGTGGAATTAAGATTTCTGAAAACGTTTCTTATCTGTGCAAGAAAACGGACCAATGATCTATGTCTAAAACCTGATGGTGACAACAACAAAATGAACATCGTAAGTCTCTGATCTTCCTTGTCTAGCCTTGAAGATGCTTATTTGAAAGGTGCTCAGCTAGTTGGTTCTTTTTTTCGTCAAAGATCTGACTTTTATTTTCAGTTGAATGAAATGATTTGTGAGTTCGAAAGTAATATCAAATCAGTTGAGGAAGAAATCGACCAAATGTATTTCAATTTGGTGGACTACTGCTCATTGAGGTCCAGTTGTCCCGATGATATTGTCGAACTGATAGACTCGTTGCTTGAGAATCTGAGGGACCTGAGGTGGGTAAAATCTTATGTTCTTCCATATGACTCTATTGAGGTGACAGTTTCTGAGAAAACTTTACGGGATTTGGTTCAATACCTTGAAGAGATGCTGACACGTTTCAAGAATTTTACTCGTTTTGCTACGTGGAGAGAATATGAAGATGGGGAGATGGAAGATCTCTTCACTCACTTTGAGGTATCGGCAGTCAATGCAGCAAGGATTACTTACACGTATTGGTTTGGCAAAACCAAGGAAAGGAAGATCAAGATTGATGATAGCAGTCTGCTGACATCTTGGTTGCTGCATAAGATCAAGACAGATGACAACAGAGTTCTTGAAATGTATATCCAAGTCCTCAAAGCTTCATATTCATCAGGATCATCTTGCACTTTGAATCAAGAGACAGACATACTCACCAACTTTGTTGATTCTGTATTTGGTACTGTGAAACCCCGTAAATTTCCTGTTATTATAGGGAAGAATTATCCAATAATTAAACTACTAGGAAATAAAAAGAGATTTACACCTTATAATAACTACCCACTAACCTAATCCTAACCAACCACTAACTAGGGAGTGGGGTGGTTAAGCCACCCAAATCTATTGAAATTCAGACAAAAAAAAAAAATTCTAGATAAATACCTATTATCAAAATATAAAATACGTAACATCTTACCGTTCCAAGCAAAATAGTTTTCTCTCCTCTACATCTGACAAAAGAAAAGCTCCAGAACTTTCTTACCAAATTAAAGACACAAAGGCAACTCATCAGAGAATTTTTGCATCGCATTTTAACCAAGTAAGTTTATAATTAACGATTACCTTCTTTATTTATGTTACATAATCCACTACCGTATTTAATATATTTCCATGTTATTATTTGAGGAACTTATGCTATGATTGTTGTAATTTTATTCATTCAAGATTTCTTAGAAGATTAGATAGGAATTTCCTAAATTAATAGAGGAATGTGTGGGCGAGATTGGTGGATAATTGTTGCATTTTTGGCCTTAATTGAACGGAGAGAAATTGCTGGGATTGTTTACCAAAATAAAAAAAAAGATGCTCACGGCTGAAGTTTGAAACTTCAGCCATGGCTGATTTGAAGGAGGGACATCGGACCCTCCCTTGTGCTTAGCGTTCAAAGGCGGCGACATCATGATGATGAGGGCCCTTTAGAAAAAAAAAAAAGGAGAGTGAGCAGCGGCCAATGACGATCGTCGGCAGCAAGGAAGATAAATATAGGGAAGGCGGCGGTGGCGCCAAGTTAGGGAAGGAGAGAGGAAAAAAAAAGGGATTAGGGTTTCAGTTGGAAAAAAAAAAGGAATTGCTGGAAAAAAAAAAAAGAGAGAGATGAAGAAGATGACCCATTTTTGAATGGGTCGGATCCAAGAACCGGGTAGGGTTTTGAGGTGGATCGGGTCAACCCATTTTCCTACGGGTCGGACTATGAATTGGATTAAAGTAAAATTGGATTGGACTGAATAGTTAGGTTTGAAGGAATATAAAGGATTGGGGTTTTGATTTGGGCTAAATAATTACTAAATCTTGGGCCGCTACTCAGCCCAAACTAAATAACCCCCTGAAGACTACAATTAGTTAGGAGGCTCAATGATATTTGGTGAGGACCCAAAAACTTACTAGTCCAACACTAATAAAATTATCCAATGGGAAATTAAAACTAGTATTAACAATATTAATCATGAGTAATTAATGGATTAATTAAATTGTTAGTTATTAATAATCGATGAATAATTGATTAATTGTAATTGATTAAATTAGTAATTAGTTTATAGGAAATAGTTAAATATATGATTAATTAATAATACATAGTTAGATAAGTTGTTAATAAATATAATTAGCTAAGCAATTAGTTAATTAACAATAAATAGCTAAATGATTAACTAACTAAGATTAATTGGTTAAATGATTAATTAATTGATAATAATGAATTATAGTATTAATTTGTAGCAAATAGTTAATGGACAAAATAATTAATAGTAATTAGTCAAATTTCTAATTAATTAAGGGGAATTAATTAAATAAGTAATTAATAGAAAATAAACTAAATGACTAATTACTTAATAGTAATTATTTAAATTCTTAGTTAGTTAAGGGTAAATAATTAAATTGTCAATTAATAATAATTAATTAAATGATTAATTAATTTATATTAATTAGGGAAAATTCTTAATTAATCACGGGTGATTAATTAAATGAGCGGTTAATAGTAATTAATTAAATGATTGATTAGTTAATAACACTTAGTCAATTGATTAATTAACTTATAATGATTAATTATTTAAATCACAATAGGCTGGAGAAATAATGAGTAAATACTTGTAAATAAGTTAAATACGTGAATAAATGAATGAGATATACTTATAAATATTAAATGGATAAATAAGTTAAGTACTTATTATAAACTAATAAGTAATTATTTTAAATACATAAGCATGAATGAGGTATATATATATATATGCATAAATAGATAAATAAATAATATATAAGATAAATAAATGTAATAGATGAATAAGTAAGGAAATAAATAACATTTATTCATATATCATAAAATTATACCACTTTTGGTTAAAATAAAATATAGAAATTCCTAAATATGGAAATTTTCTAAAAAGAGAAACTTTCTAAATTAGGAAACTTTCCAAAAGAGAAATATTTTACCTTTAGAAACTATTTAAGTGCACTTTAATGAATGTCTAAACACCTTTTCTAGGGTTGTTTAAGTTAGGATCGATTACCCAAAAAATAAGTTAAATAATTTAATGAATATATACATGTCATTGATTTTAAGTTTGACGCAAGTTAAGAACGAGTTAAGAATAGCTCCAAGTCAGCGGTTCGAGGTAGGTGGTTCTTACCCCTCTGTATTTTCGAAATGCAAAATATGAATTTTCACGAGTGAATGCTTTACTTTAGTATATGAAAAATGGATTATGTATGCTTATTTTGAAATATTTTACTATTCACCGTGTTATGAATTGAGTGGCATAATTTTGTGAAAGAAAATGCATGTGATGTATGAAATGAGCTCTGAACGGTCATGAAATAGACGGTAGGGACTATAGTCCTGATCATGTAAGAGGTCATGGCAGTTCAGTATAGAACCCGGCCGATTGACCTAGTCATGGCAGTTCGGTATAAAGCCCGGCCGATTGACTCATGTCATGTCATGTGACCAATTGGTAATCATGAAACCCATTGGTCGCCCTCCTAGAAGGGGTTTAATCTCTAGGCTGAGAACTCAGTAGCCGGAAGTTGCATGTATTGTTTAAGAGTTGTGTTTTGAGAAATATGATGACATGATTGATATGTTTATGGTTTGCAAGTATGTTCAATGAAGATGATCATGTCATGTGTTTTCAGGCCACGTCAAATGAAAATTGTTTATGTGTATGCTACTCACTATTTGAAATATATGTATGTAATTTTAGAAAAGTTGCAAAATATTTCTTTTCAACCTACTATGTGCATGTGGACTGTGTGAAAGGATTTGTCATAAATATATTATGTATGTAGTTACATGATCCGACAGGGGAGTAGGCACTATCTACTGAGCATGTGTCGTTCAACCCATATTTTCATAATTTTCCTTGCAGATCTCAAAAAGCAAGTTTAGATACGAGTAGACGATAAGAGCAAGGTAGATAGTTAGAAACTTTTGTTGGTAACGTAGTATAAGTTTTTAGCAGTTGCAATAGTTTAAATGTAGTATGTATTTCTCTAACATTAGTAAGTTTTAAATTTTAGTGAATTCTTGTAAGTTATGTTTATGTTGCCTTGTATTTGTGGGAGTAATGTCACACAGATACGGCGTGCCAAATTGCAAACCCGGTCCAAGGACGCGGATTTGGGGCGTGATAGGTATCCTTTTTGAGATACTAAACTATTGTACAGAATTTTTCATAGAGCAAATACAAAGGCTGTATGAGGGACAAAGATTCTTGAGAACCATGCTCAAGAAGCAGCAGGAGAAGTTTGATGATCTAGATATAGAAATGAAGGATCTTCTTGGAGTTGTGGTGAATGATGTAGGAATTGAAGTTTTTTCTCTTTCACTGAACAAAAGGAAAGTCTTGAGTAAGTAAATGGATCTTTCCCATTTCGATTTGCTGGAAAAGATTGAACTTATCAAGGCCGAAGTACAAAAGAAGCATCCTTCAGCACCAACTTTAAACTTTCCAAGAACCTTTGAGGTAGGCTGTATCGATTATCTTTTGGAAGAATTAAAGGATTTCATTACCTCCAAGGTCGGTTCAACTTCTTTTGTAGAGGATCAAATTCAAGAATTGCAGAAGAATCTCGTATTGTTAGGAAATTTTTTGAACAATATGAAACAGACGAACCAACATGAAGAGATCCAGACTTTCTGGATTTGTGCTACTGATGTGGCATATAAGGCAGAATTTGTAATTGATTCTCTGAAGGTAGAAAAGATTCCTGATGCTTCTGTCTGATAGCATCAAAGAATAAATTACGCTTTTTAAGACTGAGGCCTTGGAAATTGATCTCAATAAGAATAGCTTCAAAGTTTATCAGAAAGCTGCTGAGACTTCAACTCAAGTGTCATCACAAAATGGCGTTTCAAGGAGCAAAGACATTGTTGTGGGTTTGGATGATGAGGTAATAAAAATTATCAACCAATTTACAAGAGGGTCAATGCAGTTGGATGTGGCTTCCATTGTAGGTATGCCTGGAATAGGTAAAACAACTTTCGCTAAAAGAATTTATAATCATCCCTCCATTACATGCTATTTTCATGCTTGTGCATGGTGTTGTGTTTCTCAAGCATATTGAAAGAAAGATTTGTTACTTGAGATTTTGGCTTGTATTTGTTACAAAGAAAAGGGTTTGGTTGAAAGAAGTGAAGATGATTTGGCTGATAATCTTTATCAGAAGTTGAAGAAAAACAAGTATCTAATAGTTTTAGATGATGTTTGAAATTTTCAAAGCATGGCATGACTTGCAACATATATTCCCAAATGGTAGCAATGGAAGTAGAATTCTAATAACAAGTAGGTTGCATAAAGTAGCTTCGCAATTTACGCTTATGTCAGAACCTTTTTCTCTTCGCCTTTTAACTGATTATGAAAGCTTGGAATTTCTACAGAAGAAACTATTTCGTGGGGAAGGATTTCCTCCAACATTACATGCGCTTGGGTTGCAGATAGCACAAAATTTTAAGGGACTTCCTCTCGTAGTTGTCATTGCATCTGGAATTCTTGCAACAACAGAGCTAAATGATTGGGAAGAAGGTTAAAAAAGGCTGAGTACAAATATTGTTTGTAGTATAGAACAATGCATGAATGTATTGGATCCGAGCTATAGGCATTTGCCTGAATACTTGAAGACATGCCTTTTCTATTTTGGTGCATTTCTAGAAGACCAAGAAATTCATATCCAGCAGTTAATATGGTTATTGATATCTGAAGGATTGGTGAAACAAGTTGAGGGGAAAATGATCTTCTCCTATCAAGATTCTTGGCGTGGTCTAAGTCTATGAAATCAACCAAAGTATTATTATTTCTTTCAAATTCCAAACAAGTTTTTGAAGTCCCTCGCAAATATCTGAGAATCTACTTCATAGCTTGCCAATGTACTTTACCCAAACAAAACATATACTCCCTCCCTTTTTTTAACTGACGTTTAAGGTTTTTACTCCAATGTGTTTTTATCTGTCGTTTTATAAGCCCTATGCAGCATTAATTATTTTTTCACAATTTTACCCTTTTATCTCTCATTTCCAATATAGGGTTCTTAATTGCTTTTGGCCTAGTAAAACAGCACCATTTAATACTCTATTGAGAGAAAATATGGGTGAGTTCGACAATTAATAAGGGTACAAAAGGAAAGTAGTGTATAGATTTAAACAATGAAAAAATTTTCTTAATTGGTGTGCAAAACCTTAAACGTCAGTTAAAAAAAAGGGAGGGAGTATTTACTAACAACACTGACTGCTTGTGAAATATCTGCACGACTACAAACCATTGCATACATAACACTACCAATTGCACTGGAGTAAGGAACCTATGCCATATATTCTTTCTTTTCGTCTGATTGTGGTGACTGAGTAAGCAGATAACCAAAAATGATTAGCAAAAGGAATACTTACCGGTTTAGCATCTTCCATGCCAAACTGCTCCAAGACTTTCTTAAAATAATTTTTGTGGGTCAAGAATAACTTTCCTACTTCTTGGTCTCGTGTGATATCCATGTCAAGAATCTTCTTAATTGCTCCCAAATCTTTCATATCAAATTTACTGCTTAGTTGTAACTTTAAATTGTAAATTTTTGAGAAATTCTTAGTAGCAATGAGCATGTCATTAACATAAAACAACAAATAAATAAAAGAATCATCATCCAACTCCTAGAAGTAAATAAAACTATCATACATGCTCCCTGAATAACCATGACGCAATATAAAGGAATCAAACCTCTTATAGTACTGTCTTGGAGACTGTTTCAATCCATATAAGGATTTCTTCAACAAGCAAACGTGGTCCTCTTTTCCTTCAATTTCAAATCCCTGAGATTGCTTCATATAGATTTGTTCTTCAAGTTCACCATGTAGGAAAGTTAACATCAAGTTGCTCCAATTCCAAATCATGCATGGCAACTAAAATAAGTAAAACACGAATAGAGTTATGTTTAACAATAGGCAAAAAAACATCATTGAAATCAACACCCTGTACTTAACTATAACCCTTTGCAACTAATCATGCTTTATACCTTGCATTTTCAACCTTTGGAATACCTTCCTTCTTCTTGAAGACCTACTTACAACCAGTAGTTTTCTTATCCAAAGATGGCTTTACAAGATCCCAAGTTCCATTTTTGTGGAGAGACTCAATTTCTTCATTCATCTCAAGCAACCACTTAGCAGAATCATCACAAGAAACTACTTCTGAATAGGCAGAAGGTTCACCAACTCCATCAGTTTCTTCTGCAATAGACAAAACATATGTAACCATATCTGCATATCTTTGTGGTTGAATATTTCTCCTTGGTCGATTTCTGGTTATGGAATATTGTTCCTCTTCTAGATCATCTTCATTAGTAGATTTAGGTGCATCTACTGGTAATTGCTGAATAGAAGAAATGGACTGAGAAGGCCTTGAACTGCCAACTTCAAGCTCCACCTACTTCTGTGTACCATCTATAGCACAAGGACTAAAAGACTCCTTCCTGGAAGATAACATAGGTAATTCATCAAAAATAACATCTCTACTAATCATAAATTTTTGGAATTTGGGACCGAGACACCATAATCTGTATCCTTTCACTCCAGATGCATACCCGAAGAAAATACACTTTTTAGCTCTAGACTCTAATTTTTCATCATTTACATGCATGTATGCTAGATACCCAAAAACTTTTAAATCAAGTAATCAGTAGGAGTACCTGACCAAACATCCTTAGGAGTCTTGAAATCAAGAGTTATAGAAGGAGTATGGTTGATAATGTAACAGACCATATTGATCGCTTCTACCCAAAAGTCTTTCGTCAATCCTGCATTGGAGATCATACACCTTTCTCTCTCCAAAAGTGTTTTATTCAGATGTTCAGCCACACCATTTCGTTGAGGCGTTATCCTAATAGTGTGATGTCGAATAATTCCTTCATTCTTGCAAAATTCATCAAATTCGCTTCACAAAATTCCATGTCCTTATTTGTTCAAAGCCGTTTTATCTGTTTACCTATCTGTTTCTCAATCAAAACTCTCTATTATTTGAAAGTTAGGTAAACATCATTCTTATATTTCAAAAAATAGACCCAAAATTTCTTGAATAATCATTAATGAAAATCAGCATATACCTGGCCCACTTTTAGACAGAACACAGGACGGACCCCATAAATTTGAATGAATATAATTAAGAGCACCTTTCATCTTATAAATTGCTGGTGAACTGAAACTAACTCGTTTCTGCTTTCCGAAAATACAATGTTCATAGAATTCCAATGGACTGGTACGCTATCCACAAAGAAGTTCCCTTTTGCTTAAAATGCCTGAACCTTTGTCGCTCATGTGTTCCAAATGCATGTGTCATGATTTGGTGATGTCAGTATCAGACAAAGATGATGATAAAACTGCAACAGAACTTGTGATAGTAAAACTCTACTAAATATACAAACTACCAGACCTGCAAGGTTTCATCACAACAAGAACACCTTTGGAAACCTTAATAATGGCATTTTCAACTGTGTATATGCACCCAAGTGTCTCTAAGGTGCCCAAAGAAATGAGAGATTCTTTTTTAAGTCAAAAACATGTCTAACATTAGTGAGAGTCCTCACAATACTATCATGCATTTCAATTTGGTTGCACCCTTACCAACAATATTACAAACAACATTATTTTCTATCAAAACAATTCTACCATTACATCAAGACACGTGATAAGAACACTCTGAATCTAAAATCCATTCATTTTTAGACCTTGTTCTGTCGTCAGTCACGAAGAAAATATTTTCTTCATTCTCATCGGCTGTAACACTAGTTTCAGCGGTTTCAGTATTTTTCTCAACATATTTTTTTTCTTTTGCTTTAATTTATTTTTTAATTTATAGCAATTAGCCTTAATGTGCCCTAATTTATGACAATAATTGCACTCCAAATTACTATGTCTAGTTTTAGATCTAGTTTTAGATCTAGTAATGCTACGTTCCCTTCTATCAAATCTGCCTCTAACAACCAGATCTTCCGCTTGACCCCCATTAATTTTTTTAATAATATCACTGTCTATTTGCTCTTTAGATTTTAATACAAATTTAATTTCTGATACGAAATTGTTTCTTTTCCATAAATTATAGTATCACGAAAATATTTAAAGGATTGGGGAAGGGAACACAAAAGTAACAAGGCCTGATCCTCATCATCAATTTTCAAATCTATATTCTTCAAATCTATAATAATGGAATCAAATTTATCAATATGTGAGAGTATAGATGTACCTTCACTCATTCGAAGTATGTACAAGCTCTATTTCAAATAAAGTCAATTCTCTACTATCTTCTTCATGTATAGAACCTTGAATTTATCTAACATGACCTTAACCGAAATCTCAGTGGCGACCTCCGGTAAAATCTTGTTAGAGAGATTTAAAATACTACTGGATTTGGCTTTCTTATCCATTGCAGCAAAATCAATATTTGTCACATTTTTTGATTTTTTTTCAATTCCCTGTATCGCTAAATCAACTTCATTTTGAACCAAAAAGGCCTCCATCTTAAGTTGCCAAATCCTAAAGTTGACATTCCTGTCAAATTTCTCGATAACCATCTTTGTTATTGTCATTATTGTCACAGACCCCAGAGCCTTCTAAAAAACTCTATACCAGTTTGTACGGACTGGTTCCAAAAAATTGATGAACTAGTTCTTGACAATTCCAAAAGATAAATAACAAAACAAAATTAAATAAAATATAGACACAAGATTTACGTAGTTTGGTCAAATTAACCTACGTCCATGGGCGGATGAGGAGCAAAATTTCACCGTGAAGAAGTGAGTACAAAAGTTTTAAAAAAGTATTTCTAAACCCAAAAGCACCTAACACTAAAACACAAGAAAATCCAAAATAATTTTACTACAAAAGAGGTTTAATAACCTAAAAAACCCAAATAACCCACTAAGAATTCTGTTCATTTGGTGCTCTGAATCTTACCATACGCCCACTATATTTATAGGCAACAAAAGGAAGTGTTCCCTAATAAAATAACTGATGTGGAACAAAACCACACATAACACCTTCTTATGGTTCGGACAGGAAAAACCAATGCTATGTCTCGTTTGTCTTTCGCATTTGCAAAGCACTTAAGGTAATGAATCTGTTCGGAATTGATTTTTGTGATTATTTTCCAAGTGAAGTAGAAATGGTTGATAATTTTAGGTTCCTGGCAATTCAAATTAGTGAGGGCACGAGCATCCCATCATCAATAGCCAAGATGCAGAATTTAGAAACTTTCCTTTTGAAGGGCCGTTATATTTTTTCCTTCCCCTCCGCAAAATGGAAAATGAAGAAATTGAGGCACCTACATGCGGATAGTACAGGTATCGAATTTGAATAAGACGGTCTTGAAAGCTCCTCCGATTTACCTAATTTAATGAGCTTTTCCACTCTATATCTTTCTTTGGGACACACTACCGAACAGATGCTGAAGAAGTTACCAAACATCTGCAATCTGGCATGCAGATTCTCTCCGAAAGAGGACCACCACAGGTTAATTATGAGGAGGACTTTTTGAGTCAACTTGAAAAACTTGAGCTGTTCCTAGCTAAGGTAGTATTCCATCCTGAGCTCTATTTCCCCTTGAATCTAAAAGAGTTGACTTTGCCGAGCATTTCCTTAAGCATAACTTCTGAAATTGCAAAGTTACCTAAACTTGAGTTTCTTAAATTGGAATTTAGAGTGTCCAAGACGGAATATGGGACATGGAAAAGGTCGGAGTATTCCCAAAACTGAGAATCTTGAAGTTGAGAGTGTTAGGCCCAAATAATCGGCCATCAGAAAGTTGTAAAAAGGAAATCGGTCGATCGGCTGTGTGACCTGGGCTCATACAGGTCAAGATAGGAAGTCGGCTAGCCATCAGCTGTTGGGTCCAAATAATCGACCATCTGATAAGGCGAGAGAAGCAGCCACAGGTCGAGATAGTGAATCAGCCGGTCATGGGTTACGCAAGGAGCCGTTTTGGACAAGGTCACCGAGTGCATCGGCGACTGAAGGAACTAGGGTCGCTTAACAGCGGTCGACCATCCCACTACCTTGAACAAGTGGGGGTTCAGCAGACAGGACGGAGTATGGCTAGGGATAAGGCGGTTGGCGTGGCCCTATAGTCTAGGAAGTGGTAGACAGCACTATCCCCACTATTCACGAAATCAGCAGCAAATGGGGAAGTGGGTGAGGAGCAAGACCCTCACCGATTTCGGGAGAAAATGGTTACAAAGCGGTATCTATAAATACCGAGGAGTGTCTCAGCAAACGCATCATCATCAACATATCAAACAACAACAAAATCAGAATCAAGTAGCAAGTAGAAATAGTGTTGAGATAGAATGTTTCATTCCGAAATTTATGGTAATCAGCTCGTTCGTGTTCTTTAGTTTGTATTTTGCCCCTTTTATCACAAAGTTTCAGAATTCAGTTTCAAGCTCTCAGTTCATCAGCGTACTTTCAATACTTTTCCTTTTAGTTTCGTATTTCAGAATTCAATTTCAAGCTCTCAGTTCCTCAGCGTCCTTTCAATACTTTTCCTTTCAGTTTCGTTAGCACGGGCTTTAAGTCCTTGAGGTCACTCAAGGCGGACGAACAACAGTCGTCTAGAAATCAGGATAATCGGCGCATCAGAGGTTGGGCATCGCTCAATTGGCAAATCAGGGCTTCCTAATTTTTCACATACAAATTAGGTGGCACGCGCATAAGAGCCGATCTTCAATCGGCAAGTGTTCGTGAACTGCAAAAATCGGCACGAACAGAGAGTATTCTTGAACCTTTTCAGGTGGACAGGTTCTGATGATCATTTTCCCTCTCTTCAGAAATTAGTATTCTACATGATTTCAGGTTTGCAGGAGCTTCCTTCCTGTTTAGCCTGTGGTGAACATTTTGAAATTGTTAAGGTGACCTGGTGTGAGGAGGTTCTTGAAAGGTGAGTAAGGGAGATCAAGGCAGAACAGAGGAGCTTGGGAAACTAGGAATTGAAGATCAATTTGTTGTCCTTTAAAGATATGTACAGAGATGTGTGCAAATTCTTCCATTCTGATCCGAAGTAGCTCATGTTGCTGTATTGTATCGACTCCTTTTATGTCAGTGCGCATTTTTCTCATGTCAGTTTATGGTTGCATTTTATCCAAATTTCTGTAAATTGGGGTGAATTTTGCTTTGAGTGATGTTGTTTACCTCTCTCCAGCAATTTTAGTTAAGCTCTTCTGCTCAACCATCATTTCTTCTTTGCCATGTTGTATTAGATTTAGGTTTTTGTTTTCCTGAATTTATTGAGTCATGAGGGTTCTGCAAACTTAGGGATGTCTGGATTGCCATTTTCTGGATTTTTTATAGAAAAATATACTGTAACGATGTGATGTATGTGAAGTAAAATGGTATTTGAAAAATGTGATCACGGAAAATGTGAAAATTTTTCTGTGGAAATTTGCAATCCAAACAGGGCCAAATTTGCCAAGGTGTTGAATTCCAATAATAATGTTTGCCTAATGCACAGGATGAAAGGAACCTTTTTTATTAATTTTTGGGGCCTTGTACATCAAAGTTAAATGTTGATATCGACTAAAATTAGCTGTTTTCATGTTGCATATCTCCTTTGAGATAACTGTAGGAAGATATTTAAAATCATCAATAGTAATATTACCGACGCAACATGTAATATTAGCTGTTTTATAATGATTGAGATGTTTAACATGTAATCTTACAGACGCAAGACACCCAAAATTATAAACAACGAAATTAAGTTAATTAAATATAAGTGTAGAGGGTAGGGAAAATATGTGTTAGAAATTAAAAGAGTATGAAGCTAGACACTGGTAGAAGTTGTGGATCCATATGATTTCGTGCCAAATTCATTTATAGGAAGTCATTTTAGGCAAAATTTCTCTAAAATACTCCACAAAAAAAAAAAGAAAAGAAAACCTTATTTAGGCTTTTTCTTGCTGTTTCCCAAAGTTGACTTAATAGTGATTGGTGACCAGAAAATCATCAATAGTTCATTTTATCTTGCTTAATGGAGAGATTTCTGGAGAACATCTTAGATAGGAATAAAAGGATTATTCACGTTTTTGCTTTTGAATTTAATGACTACACAATGCATTGTACAAAATCACTATTTAACGCTTTATCACATTCATACGTGTTTGAAATTCTTGCTAGCCAACCAAAAACAAAAGTGTCAATAATTAGTCTACTTCAGCAGTCAAGGACCTTATGCTACTTTTTATTTTTTATTTTTTTAACTTTTTTACCTCTTTACTCTCTCCCACACCATGTTCAACCCCAACTATCACACACAGGATTTGAACCCTGAATTTGAGAGTGAAGAGAACTCTAAGAGCTCTCCCTGACCACCAAGGATTATGTGATTTGAAATGCATAGTAATATCCTAAATCCAAATTTTTATTGGCTCAGTCATATAAAGATCGAGTAAGCTTTGTGGTGGGTGTCAAACTGCCAAAAATAAAATACCTACTCTAAGAATATAAATTCAAGTATAATGGTGAGTAAGGTCGTATCCTCAGGGACTGGGTGATTTATTTCCTACAAAGAAATAGGGGAGTTTTTGGAGGAGATAGCAAATAATAAAAAAGGAATAAAAGCTGAAATTCTAATCAAACAAACATGCAAGAATCAAATAACACAAGAAACAATTAATTAGGACAACCTAGTCAAGGAATTAATCTTGGCACCGGTGCACACAACTGATCATAGATCTATAAAAATATTCATACGTTCATGGATAAATTGGTTATAGTAGTCAAGCGACGCGCCCAACCACCAATCTTTCCTTAATTTTATAGTAGTCCAGAGACGCCCATAAACTACCCTCTTGTGAACTAGACAACCCTAGAGACGCTCATAGGATTTAATGTAGTCAGAGCATTAGGAATTAGAAAGACCCAATTCTAGATGACAAACACACATGCGGGTTTATTTAGGCTAGATTAATTATTCCTACGATCCAAATTAGACCGTTTGCGAGGGTGTGAAACTGTCTCGTTTGCCACTAATTAGGTTACTTAAAGGCGACGCGCCAACACCCTAATTGATTATATATTACTTAGACAATTAAACAACAGGCCTAATCATCCAATAAATCCAAATAATAATAATAATGGAAAACAGAGAATAATTAAATATCCATAAACATATAAATTAAAATTAATAATCAAAACGATCTCACAGTTGTGGTGCCCCAAGTCTTGATTAATTCCTCAACTAGAAAAGGATTTAGCCACGCCTCGACATCTTTGCCATGCAACTCGTGGTTTCTATGTAGCTTGAACGGAAATTAAAGTAATTAAATGAACAAAGGAAAATTCTTCACTTGAATAATTCGGACAAATACCAGTGGACAAGCCAAGTGTTGGTCTGATGAACCTTACGACAAAAGACGGAATAACGGGAAAAGCAAGCTATACGAAATTGTTTAAGAAGTTATTATCTAATGTAATACTAAGGGGCGGCGGAAGCAACAACGAGAAACTAAAAGCCAAAGAACTATGAATTGAACAAAAAATTAAGCTCCCAGGAAGTGATACTAATCTATGGCTATGCTACTGGCGGTGGCTCAAAGAACTACGGAGAAACAATTAACAAAAGCCAGGCTAAAGATTGGTGTCCTCCCACCGCCCTTTGCTTCTCCTATTTATAAGTCTTCGGTCTTCAATTTCCAAGCCCACAAGGAATGTGAGACTCCAAATCCGCATCACATGAAAATCCTTCCATGACCAGGAGACAATTCACTATTAAAACTCCAAGTCCACCGCCAACTGCTATGCTGTCCACGTGGCCCAAGTACAGTTCTATTTACTTTAGCAAATATAGTGGCCCGCATCCCAAATTACAGCTTCCCAATTCCTGTCTTTTCTGCTCCATTCCCTAGTCTGTGGCACAGGCACGCTCTGGAAGTGTAAGTCTTTTGGAATTTTTGCCAATAAACTCCACTTTTCATACCAAGGGCCTGCAAATGCCACAAAATTCAAATATAAGCAGTAACCCCATTCTTAACGCAATAAATGATAGAAATTGAGCTCAAATACTCTCAATTATCCTCTACAAATACCTCCCTATCACTTTGCTAGCATACATATTCAGATAGCTGAAATTCTTTTTTGACTAATAGACAAAGAAAACTGATATATATCTCTGCTGTATTACAGTGAACTTATTGACCCAAAGCATCTTTTCATTAGTTTTCCAACTAAGCAAGCAAAAGAACTTCATTGAAGGGGAATTTTATAACAAATAATAAACAAGCTCATGATGCATTGGTTGACTGCACGGCAATTATTAAAGTAAGACTAAAAAAAAAAAAGTTCTGTCCACCTTCTAGAATGGAAATTAGTTGGACTAGAAGAGTTTGGCATTCATGATTCTCCGAAAAATCATCCAATTTTTCATTTTTCTCGTTTTGATTAATTTTTCATGCATGTTTTGTAGGAAATTTGTGCAATTAGTTCTTGAGTACCCATAAATGCCATATAATTTGCCTCGCTGAAGCCACATGCAATCATCTATTACGTATTAATGTTTATCGTTCGGGCAAATGATATTATCACAACTCCAATTCTGTTTCCACATCAAATTTTGTTAGAATTAAAAAATTACCTCTTTTACATCCAAATTGTATTTGGATATGTGAAGGACAAATTTGATCTTGTAACTTTATAATCCATGGGTTGAAACTTGAAAGTAGAATTACCCTTGGCCAGACAGAAGTTTGGAGAAGCATGTTTTCGCATAGATTAAGTAGCGTTTGGCAGTCGCACCAAAATGCAGTATAAGTACTTGAGCCCTAATAATTGTGAATTGGTGGAAGTTATTGAAATTATATATACACTTCTCTTATCGTTTGTCATAATCACAAGATGACCCCTAAAGTTTCCAAGTCAATCAATTTAAGCCCATCTAGATTTATTGTTTCATTACATAATTGTCCAGATATGTTAATTTCATTGAAACTAAGTCGTAGGTGATGCGGCAGTGGAAACATGTACAATCAAGGGGTAAACGGAAAACGTTGCTCCAATGAGACCCACTCATGGATCAAGGTTCATGAAGAACCCGTGAGAAAACTCACACAATTGGGTAAAACCAATAATGTTTGATAAAAGACGGAATGATACAATAATTCTAATAATCCTATTTATAAACCTACCTCTAGCAACGACATAATAGGAATAGGAAACCTATAGGATATGATAATTACCTAACTAATAAGAAACTCCTAAACACCAATTAGAATAGAAACGAGCTATTACCAAAATCCTAGGAAAATACAATGAAAATAGAAAATAATTAAACAAATAAAATTCTGTCGTCAATGTCTTGTGCCTATCTTCACACCGGTCATCAAGTCGGACATCTTCGGAAGCTTGCCAAGGGAAGTCCAGCGTCGGTCATTAGTACGGTCATCATATCGGAATTCTTCTGAAATCAATTCCACGTGATTTCTTCCTCTTTCCTTTGCAAGCTCCTTGGATGCCAATAACAATAATAATATTCCTATAAAATTAATTAAAAATAACAATAAAACCATAGAAAATCACTTAATTAAAATCCTAAATAATTTCTTGAGATATGGAACTATGGAATCCTGAATCTAAAGGGCTCCCATTTGGTATCAGACTCCCCTACTTAAAAAGAACTCATCCTCCAGTTCCACGAAAAAGTTTGACACATGAGTCACGAGAAGACGCAGCCACGATCCTCCTATAAATCTTGTAGGGATAATGTTTGTGGTGGAACCGATGCATCTAGTTGTGAATATAAGAAACCGCAGATGATCCTGGGACTTGTGTGAACAGCTCAAATCCATCAATTACACCACACTCCATTGACCACACAAATTTTGTTATTTTTCCGAGGCTGATGAAGGAGTCAACTTTTTTAGTCCGCACAGGAAAATTATCAAGTAGAGAAAACTTATTAAAATAAATTCCTCATGAAGATCAACATTTTTTTGACTTGGGAAAATCATTGCATCCTTTGAGTTGTTGAAAGGCAAACTTATTAGGACCGGAGGTGTTGGTGGATCACCTGTGAAAATTTCTTCCACTCCCATATTCTTAAATTCTTCTAATCCCTCAGGCTATATTGTTGACAAGCACGGAAGAAATTTAAGTACACCATCCTTTCCACTATCCGGTTCACGGATATATTCATGTTCGTCTTCGACCTCTAATTCTTCACCATCAAGTCCACAAACATATTCTTGCTCTGTCTTCCTCTTCAAACACGGCTTGCTGGATTACTAACTCAAATTTTTCTACAACCACTAGAGTTGTAGTTTCATGGATTAGATATTGCTGTTAAGTGATTCCATATCACCGATTCTCGTAGATTTGATGACGATCGTAGGATTTGTCAGGAGCAAATCTCTTGCTTGTGCACCTTTGACGTATGGATCTCCGAAAGTCATCCCACGCCGCTGGTCTACTATCTATACCTTTAATCAAACATTTGAAACAATCTAGAGTAGCTCAAGGAGATCTAGGGTAGCATCAAGGTGACCGTAACGATGATGATATGTATCAGGGAATGCATCAGTGTAGGTCACAGGAGAAACATGCTTTGATACTACTTGATGTGGTACTGAAAACGTGTACGATGAAGGGGTTTCATGAACACCCTTCAAAGGAGAAACATCGCTCCAACCCGCTCATGAATCAAGATTCATGGAGAGCCTGTGAGAAAACTCACACAATTGGGTAAAACCAATAATATTTGATAAAAGACTGAATGATACAATAGTTTTAATAATCCTATTTATAAACCTACATCTTGCGAAGACATAATAGGAAACTTATCGATTTGGTAATTACCTAACTAATAAGAAACTCTTAAACAGAAATCAGAATACAAACGAACTGTCACCAAAACACTAGTAAAATCACTAAAATACAACAAAAATAGAAAATAACTGAACAAATAAAATTCCGCCGTCAATGTCCGGCGCCTGTCTTCATGCCGATCATCAAGCCGACATCTTTGGAAGCTTGCCAAGGCCCAAGGGAAGTTCAGCACCAATCATCAATCCGGTCGTTACGCCAAACTTTTTTTGAAGTCAATTCCACGTGATTTCTTCCTTTTTCCTTCTCAGGTTCCTTGGATGCCAATAACAATAATAATATTCCTACTAAAATTAATTAAAATTAACAATAAAACCAGAATAAATAACCTGATCAAAATCAGTTCTCGTTCCGTATCACTGGGGCAGCTTATAAGATAACCTTGAGAAGTTTTAACTTTTTAAATTACAATTTCAGAAATTAAATAAGAATGTAAGACTCAGTCAAAAAGAATCCACCCTATTTGCATTAGCAGGTAAAAATCCACCTTTTATGAGGATTTCTGAGTGTTTCCTTTCTCCTAGAATATTTTTTGCGATATGCTTTTTTGTTAATTATTTTTTGTTTACCTTGTTAGATTTGGATTTTCTCAAGTTTGTTTGTCAAATCTGTGATATCTTAGATCTATTTTATCATATCTAAACTTGATATTCGACCTTCCAATAGTTAAATATTAAATCTGGTTATTAAAGACATATGAACTCTGTTTGGATTTGTTAGTTTTTCAAATATAACACCATAGTAATATATAAACAAAAGCAACTCCAAAAACAATTCAAAAACACATCCATCCATACATTTTCAAATCCAACTAAAAAAATTAAAAACAAATAATTCCTACCATTATTCCCTAACACACAATTTACTACTGCCGATCACCACCACCACCTACCCCCTCCTCCTCGCTCCTCTCTATTTCTCTTTCCCCTTCGCCCTCTCTCTTTCACCTGCTCATCCCTCTCTCCTCCTCCCCCTCCCCTCTTTCCTTTCCCCCCACTGAAAAACCCTCCCCCATCCTTTCCAAAACCCAACTGTGACCAGTCAGCTTCCTCTGGTCGCTACGTGAGGAAGCTCCAATCAAGACCATAGGCCTCTCTAGTCCCAGCTTTTGAGCGCTAGAGGGAACGGGTTGGGGGGAAGGGAGAGGGGAAAGAGGGAAGGAGAAGGAGAGAGAATGGGGCAGGCGTGATGGTAGTGATGGGTGGTGGATGGTGTGTCAATTTTAGAAAAAACCCCAAAAAGTTTTTAAATTTTAAAAGATAACCCAAAATATATCCCAAAACACGCCCAAAAACATTTAATCTAAATGGAGGCTATAGTTTTTTAGTGCAAGTCTTAGAAATTTTTAAGTTTTTCAAAAGTTAATCAAAGAGATAATGCACCCTCAAAGGAAGTGAGGAGCAATATTTTTCATTCAATGAGTAAGTGACAATATCTGTCATTCTGCAAAAGAGAAGCTTAATCAGGCATATTCATGCTAGTTTTGGCTGTTCCCAAAGTTGATTTAATAGTTACCGGCAAATAATGCAATTTATGTCGAAAATTGAATGATCTCTAGAGAACATTTAGAATAGGATTGAAAAAGCTTGTTTATTATAATTATAGAATGCACATCATTTATTGTACACGATCACCATTTTATGCTTTTTGTCTTTATTCTTGTCTGGAATTCATCCGAAGTAAGCAAAGGTGGAAGGGCTCAACGAGGTCCATAGTTTGCATATTTTAGAATGCTACGGGGATATTGACTCATGAGCCTATATCACTATGCATACTTTAGAATGCTACGAGGATATTTTACAATGCTACGAGGATATTGATTCTGAGCCTATATCACTCTGCATTTGGATAAGCTAGTATGTATACGAGTTGGAAAAAAAAACAAAAGGAAAAAATGTGTAGGAAAGCATTTCATGAAAATCAGTCATCCAAATGGGGCCATAGGATAGCTAAAAACAGCACGAAGAATTGCTTATAATTATCTGTGAAATGGTCATTTCTAATTTCTAATACCTTCTGATCCATCTCAATAAACTCCTCTTCTAACCACTGATGTCTTTCATGACCTCTTCTACTGATGGCCCATTACTTAACATAGTAAACAAAGACCAATATAATTGACATAGAGCATGCTATTATAAAACCGCATTAAACTACCTGAGTTGATGAGTGGTACCTTCATAAGGTTACGTTAGATTCTATGTCATAGAAGACTTCTTCCTACAGAACCAACTGCAGAAATGAAAAGATCAATTATTCCTTAAATCATGATAGACTTAATGCAAACATTGACTACATTATTGGTATAGCAAGCATGGCATTTGCTCTGTTACAAGTACCCTTAGCTAGAAAAAATTGCAAACTAAATATAAAGCATGAGTAATATTAATTACTTGGCATTACAACGGCTGGCCATTACATCACTTTGGCATTACGCTATGCAACAACATCAAGAGATTTCTGTTTGAGTTACCAATAAAGAAGACATAGGAAATTCTTGCTTTCTATTATTAGAATACGCAAAAAGCTAAAGGTACTGATCTTTTTAGCTATTGATTTATAAGAAATAAAACTTACCTACTCAGCAAAATCTAACAACGATAAGCTATATAAACAAACATCACATTGCACTACACAAACATGAAAAAACTGTAGGCTCCGTTTGGATTGATGAGTTTTTCCCTTGTTTTTGAAATGCTGTTTTTCACACCCCAAATACTACAGTAAAAACAACCCCAAAAACAAACCAAAGTTTTTCACAATATTATATGTTTTTTTCTTTTTCTTTTCTTCTTTCCCTGTCTTCCCACCAGGACCTTGATTGGCAACCAGGGTTTTTTTTTTTTCCCTCTCTCTCTCTCTTCTTCTTCTTCTTCTTCTTCCTCCTCCCTCCCCTCCCATGCCTCCCCCCACACCCCTGCCTCCCCCTCCCTCCCCTCTGCCCTCCCCTGCCCTCCACCCCTCCTCCCACTCCCTTCCTCCCTCATCCACTGACCCCATTTGATTTGCAGGGATGAAGGAGTGAGGGATGGAGGGATGAGCTGAGAGGTGAGGGGAGAGGGGAGAGAAGGAAAGGAAAGAAGAAGAGAAGAAAAGAGGGGAAAAAAAAAACTCTGACCGTATCGACGACCGGTCTATACGTCATCGCCTGACGGATGGGGAAGAAAGGAAGAAAGGAAAAAAAAAAAATAAGAAGAGAAAAGAAAAGAAAAAAATTAAAAAAATCTTCATCTTCCAATACAAATCTGCTACTGATGTTTGTTTTATTCTGGTAATCTGATCTAATTTTATTTTAAATCTATTTCAAAAGCAATCAAAGCGGTAGTGGTTTTTTGCACTGCTAAAGTGCAGTATCTGGGACATCAATATTACTTGACAAAAAAGTTAAAAAGCGGGCACTGAAATGCAAGGAATAACATTAAGACCACCACAATGTCAGTGCACAACTGCACATAGCCATCACGATCTGAGCTATATTAGGTGTAGCAAAACCCAAGCAGTTTTAAATCATTAAAAGCCAGCATCTGCAAGGAACTATTGCGGATCCGTCTATGTAGAGATATCTCCGCCACAGTGAAGAGCTACCACTCAAGCAGTTTTGGACTAGGTGTCCTGCGCTAAAATTGAGGGTGCAGCATGTGGCGCCGCGTGACAAGTGGCAATGCCACAATGCTTCCGGTTGCAAACCGGAAGCTTAATTAATAAGAATGGGGCCAGCATAGTGTGTTTTACTGGTACTTGTTGATGCAGGACTAAATATAATAATTATCTATTATTTTACTTTTTCTCTAATTTACTAACTCCTATATTATAGGAACAAAGCTGATATTTAGCATATGTGAACATAAGTACGAAGCAAAAGCATATAATAAATAATTAATCAATCTTCTTTGTCAGATAACGCAAACCTATACCTGCGCATTGCATCGTTACTGTAATTCATGTTCATATAACAAGGAAAACAAAAACCCCCACACATAAACTTGATGCTTATATCAAAACATCAATTCTAAATATTGAATTATAACGACAACCTGTCATTCGATGATGCGTTTGAAACTATCCATATGATATACAAAACTCTTTTCATCAATTTAAGTGCTAAAAAAGTTTTTCTTGATCGACCCTGATGCTATATAGGTGCACGCTTTCAAAGCAACATACACCAATCATCATTCCTACAAAATTTTGGTGTCATTCAAGTATCCCACTATAAAAACACGGTCATAAAGTATCCCACTATTACAAGAGCAAATTGGTTGATGCACATTTAAATTTGCTTTCTTGACAAACTTATGAAGATAGCAGAGCATGGCCTTGTTTGGCAATTGAGTTTTTTTGCCAAGTTTGTATGCTACTAGTTTTTTACTACTTTTACTGTATGAACCTTAAAAAAATCTAGAATTTTTAATATATATATATATATATATATATATCCCAAAAACTCAAAAAACATTCCACAACATATAAAAAAATTCCCCTCCTTTCTCCTTCTTCTTCTTCCTCCCCAATTTCAACCCACACCATCTTCGCCGGCAACGTGCCGATGCCGGCCAACCTTTCTTTTTTTTTTCTTTTCTTTTCTTTTTCTCTCCCCTCTCTCCCTCCTCTCTTCCTCCCTCTCTCTCTCCCTCCCCCCTCTCTCCCCCTCCCTCCTCCATCCTCCCCCAAGCTCCCCAACCCCTGACCCCTCCCTCTTTCCCGTCGGCGACTAGATCTAGTCGCGATTCTAGTTGTGACCAGAAGGGAAATGGGAAGGGGGAGGGGGAGGGGGCGGGATTGGGGAGATGGGGGGAGGGAGGGGAGAGAGAGAGAGAGAGAGAAAATGGAAAAAAAGGAGGGGGGCGGCGGTGGCCAGCTGCTGACTGCCACTGGCCGGATCCGGCAGTCGGTGGCTGGATTCGATAGTCGAAAGCCGACCTTGAAAGGATAGAAGGGAGAAGAAGAAAAGGAAAGGAAAGAAAAAGAAAAGGAACAAGAAAGGGAAAAGGAAAAGAAAAAGAAAAAAGAAAAAAAATTCTTCAAAACTCACTATAAAAGTTTTTCTCCAAATTCTATAGTAAGTTATAGTAGAATTTTATCCGAACTCCCAAAAAACTTAGCTGCCAAACAAGGCCCACATATTTCCTTAAAAACTAAATGAAAAGTCACATTTATTGATCTTATTGTTGTCGTAACAGAAACTTTTAGAGCGCGCGCACACACACACACAAAATGCAATGCTCAATTATAAATTTGATAGATTGTTAAGTTGGCTATCCAAATTTTTTCGATAAGTGGACGCCCTATATTTTTGCCACGTATACATATTGTTTATATTTATTTGGTTAGATTTGAATTGTTTTATTTTTGTTAACAACAATCAATTCCAAACTTTTTTCATATTTTAAGCTGTAATATTTTTGCTAGCAATAATCAATTACTTGCTTTAATATCCTTAATTTCTTTTCTCTCTGTTTAATTTTCACAATGTTTTAGTCCTTATTATTATCATGTAATGTTTTTCATAATGCGTACATAATCTCTCTCTCTCTCTCTCTCTCTCTTTTATTTGGTCACGTTTCACAATTTAACTAGTTAGTTTTTAGGTGTTTTGTATATGTTAACAAGAATCAATCATGGGCTCCGTTTGGATTGAGGAGTTTTTGCCCTATTTTTGAAATGCTGTTTTTCACACCCCAAATGCTACAGTAAAAACAACCCCAAATACAACCCTAAAAACAAACCACTTGTTTTTCACAATATTATATGTTTTTGTCTTTTTCCTTTTTCATTTCTTTTTTCTTTTTTTCTTTTCTTTTCCACCTCTTCCTCCCTTCTTGGGCACCGCACCGACCAGGAGGTTTTTTCTCTCTCTCTTCTTCTTGTTTCCCTCCCCCTGCCTCCCAGCCTCTCCCATGCCTCCCCGCTGCCCCCTCCTCCCTCCCCTCTGCCTCTCCACTTCCACCTCTCATCTCCACTCCACTGCCTGCAGCAGCATGGGCGGGGTCAGTGGGGGAGAATCATGGAGGAGGATAAGAGGAGGTCTGAGTGAGGGAGGGGAGGGAGAAAGAAAGAGAGAAGAAGAAGAGGAAAAAGGCTTTAGTCTTGATCCATGTCATATTACTGGGGGGGGGGAAAAGGAAAGGAAAATAAAAAGAAATGAAAAAGAAAAAGAAAAGAAAAGGGAGAAAAGAAAAAAGAATGAAAAAAAATCTTAACATCTTGAAATCAAGATTCTGAGTGATTGTTTTTTCTGATGCATGCTTACAATATTGTTTTTGAAAGACAACTCCAAAAACACCTAATCCAAACGGAACCATGGTTTTTAAATATCCACTTACTTTTCAACAATTTAATTGGCCACTTTTTAATTGTAATATTTGAACCAAAATTTTTTAAAATCAATCAATGCCTAAAAAGAATAAAGTACCTCTAGTATTTTTATTTTTTTACGTGTAAAATTATGTTTGGTATAAAATTTAGGAACTATGTGAATCTTTTTTATTATTCAATTCCTTAAATAGTATTGGCGTATATGTATACATATCTTTTTTCCACCGTTACAATCCTTTTCTTTCAATACCAATCACTACTATCTTTTCTTCCTCTCTTTTCAATATCAATCACTACTATATGTTATAGATATATTCTTCTATTTAATTTTTTTTAAAATTTTGACAAGTCAACTTTGCAATTTGTTAGTAGTGTTTTTGTTGTTTTAAATTAGCACTAATTCCCTTTTCTTTTTTAATTTTCAAGGAGCGTATCCACAGAACCATTGAATCAACCTAATGGTTAAGAGTGCTTCCTCCGAATTGTTAATCTGACAATTGAGGGGGTAAAAAGGGTGTGGACGGGGGTGGAAGAATTAAAAGGAAAAAAGAAAAAAGGAAAAAGAACCATATTCACAGACTTTTTGGAATATAACTTTTTAAACTTTAGTGTTATTTCCTATGCTAATTTCTTATTCTTACTCCGCTCCTTTTTGTTTTGTATGAATTGTTTATAAGTATATACTTATTATGGTTTATAGGTATATATTCAAGTTTACATCTTGCATTAAGCTCTTAAACATACTTTGGTTGGTATTAAAGAGCTTTTTAATACACAAATGTGGAACATCAAATCTATTAATAGTCAATTTTTTTTTTAACATGTAATGTAATTTATGATTTTCAAATTTCTCAAATCTTTTAAAATACTATATGTAATCCTGTTGAAGAAACGGGTTAAAAATTAGTTATACAATGTGACACATTCAACCTACTCATAATCTACTTTGGTCCCCGTTTTTACTAGTTACTCGCTTATGCACAATTCTCCATTTCTTATTACATCGGTAATTATGTATATTTTGTCGTCCAGCTGACTCCAACCTTTTTTAATTGAGCCCTTGCCACAACTACTTTTGCGGGGATGAATTTGGCAGCTCAATCCCTAATTTTTCCACTTTCCTCAGTCCTTTTTGCAATAACTGGGGCACACTTAACTGATGTGTATGGCCTCTGCAACGCCAGCTGCTGGTCCCGCCATCTTTAACCGTTTAACCCGGTTCCCCTTGACGACATGACTTGATGCCTCTCGCACACCCTCATCGTCAGTTTCAGTGTACACATGGCCACTGGTCGCTCAACTGGCATGTTTGCCAGCTTTTCACTGTGGTGGAGATATCTCCACCATAGAGGGATCCAACTATTGTACACTAGAACCATAAACAGTACACGTAAAACCAAATGACACCAAATCACCAGTTCTATAATTGTGAAAGAATTAAAATGACTAAAAGTGGTGGACTGAGTGAGAAGTAAAGTTTCTTATCAGTTTTTAAGTCGATTGTCGAAATCAACTTCATAGTCCTTTCATCCAAATCTATAATGTACATGTACAACATAAATGAGGACACAGTCAAAATTAAATTATGATATTAAGGCAGATGATATATTGCTATCAGAGCAAAGTATGATATTAAGAACCAGTTCTCCAATACTAGTTCTCGCCTTCCACAATTGTGCCTCTCGACACATTGACTTCTAAAAGTACAGTACAATATGAGCCCTACGTTGATTGTCTTCATGCACTTTTGGCCTATTAAATAGGCTCATATTCAACTGTACTTGACTTCCACAATTTTCCCTCTCAAGAATATCCTCGCATCTCAACCTCGTGCAATAATGCAAAAACATATAGTTTATTGATGGTGAATTAAATTTGTAATGAGGTATGTGAGATTCCAATCGTAAAGAGGTAGTATGATCACAAAAGGGGCTTCTACCCTCTTTACATATTTGCTTGGACAATAATCAATAGAAGGTTTCTCAAGTTTCCTGTATGCTCTTTTACCATGATATTTTACAAACTGACGGCATTGAGAAACCTCAAACAAGAGAAGAAACAAAACAGCTCGTGAATTGGAAATACAGTTTATCATACGAACATGTAGCAATAACAAGGCCTCTAAGTGAGGCCTTAATTCACTAATTTGACAGCAATCCAGCAAGTATTGCTCCAAAGAGAAAAGTCAATCCAATATTTATGGGCATAAACCGCCTATACAATTATAATTTGAAAGTTTATGTCAACATGGAAAAGACCCGGTGAAACCTGCGTTAAAGAAGACTACACATATGGACTTTGCAACTTCAATTTGCCACATAACATTCAAAACTTAGTCACAAATCACTACTACCTTCAAACCTACCTGCAAAGACAATAGAGGATTGGCCATTTTTTAGATCATGATGCACTTGACTTAGAAAGAGAACAAAAAAAAAAACACCTGGCATCTTTCTTTTTCTTCATCTTATCTACTCAAGGAATGAAACTTTTTTGAATGTGTGTCTGAGGCATTTTTCAAACTGACCAAAGCACTTCAAAGGAAAGGTGGGGGGGGAGAAAGATTAGCACTAAGGTATTAAAATCACAGACTTTGTATAAAGCATGGGATTGATATTTATTACTTTATAGTTATATTACAAGCGTTTCCATGGCTATCGCTTCAATTTTCTAATGTGATGCTGCTTTGCAAGTTTTACCTGTTGAAGATAACAATAAAGGAGATATCGGAAATTGTATTGACAAAAGTTTCGTTCTCAATCAACTAACATAGAAATACAAGTATTTACAAATTCTTTAGCAATTTAATATTCATCAATAAGGCTATATATACACTGACAAGTTGAAAAATGAAAACAGTCAAGTAGGTTCTGGGTAGTAAATTCAAATCTCAAGAAATGCACTTTAACAGAAAGACACATGATTCCTATGACAAAGAAATGATTTCCATATCAAATTTGAAATGATCCTCTAGGCGCCAATCTTTTTTTTTTTTTGGGTCAGAAATTAGGAATTTTTTATATTTCTTAACTTGATAATACAAGAGTTGGTACAAAAGAGGTAAATACCTCAACATCCTTTTTTGTGCTCTCTTGGAGCCACGTGGGAAAAGCTTGTTCCCATTTAACATCATTTACAAGTCTAAAGGCAAATTTTGCCAACTTGTGAGCTACTACATTGCCTGACCTATGGACAAAGGAAAAAATACAATGATTAAACAAACTTTTCAAGTTGTTTATGTCTTCCAGTACAACTACAACTGAAGCTTCATTTTTGTTTTGCCAAGAATCATATCAATGATGTTTTTGCAATCTGAATGGAACTCAACTTCTTTCCATTTTGCTTCTCGAGCCATTAGCACTCCCAGTCTTATTGCAGTAGCTTTCTCCAGGAGTGGACTTCCTTTGATGATCTTCTGATACTGCCCAAGCTCTTAGCAAGTTACCTTTCCAGTCTCTGGCTATGACAGCTTTACCCGTTTTACATAGATTAGAATCCAAAGCTGCATCAGAGTGGATTCTAATGAGACCTCTATTTGGCTGCGACCTGCAAACTGGATGTGAGCTTCTGTTTGTTTCATCAGTGTACTCTTTCCTTCCCTGCTCCTGAGCCTCAGAGAATTCAATCCATTCTAGGTGTGCTTTCTGAAGAACCTGCCTAGCATTAGCCTCTACATTGTTGAACACTCTTTGGTTTCTGGATTTCCAAATTTGTCATAAGATGTTGACAGTTAGAATGATGCGCTCTTGGCCTTGATCCCTGCTTTTGGCCTGAAGGAGTTTTTCCTACCATCTGAGAAAATTACACTTCAGGTCGTTTAGTCCCTTCCAGGTGATAGGGGCTAGTTTCCAGATCATTTCTGCATTCTTGCAAAAGAACATCATATGCTGCACTGTTTCTACTGCTTCTCCACAGCAATCACAGATAGGATTTTTGGCTTTTGTTCTTTTATGGATTTGTTCATTCACTGGGATGCTTTGTAGAAGGCAGCGCCAAATAAAATGCTTCAGTTTGTGCTTCATCTGTAAAGCTCGTAGGGTCTTCCACATTGGAGACTTCTCCTACGCATAGCTAGTGCTAGTCTCTACTGGAGTTTTTTGACTTCTTTTGGGCTGCCTTGTCTTTTCCACAGCTGTTGCATATGCAGATTTGACTGTGAATTGTCCAGTTTTTGTATGCTTCGAAAAAGGCTTATCCCTGCAACTAGTGACACTAAGAGGAATTGCAGAAATCTTTTGGATGTCATGTAGACTGAATCTGGTTAGCACATCAGATTTCCATTTTCCATTTTGAATCAGCTCAGAAACTTTTTGTAAAGGACAATCAGGTGCTCTGGTGGTCTTGACTTTCCCATCTTTGTGACCTGGGATCCAGCTGTCATGCCAGATGTTGATTGTGGTTCCATCTCCAACTCCTATCATGTTCCTTCTTTCAACAGGTGCCTTGCTCCATAAATGCTCTATGTGGAGGTTTTATGTCCTGTTGCTGATCCTTTCTCAGATATCTTGCTTTTGTTACCTTGCTGACCAATAGATTAGGATTTGAAATGATCCTCTAGAGCTGCTTAGCTAATAGTGCTTCGTTGAAGCATTCAAGGTCTTTGAAACCCAGACCTCCTTTGCCTTTGACTTGAGACATTTTGATCCAACTAATCCAGTGTACTTTCTTTTTGTTTTCTTCTCTGTTCCACCAGAAACCTGAAATCTTTGAGTAGATAGCTTTGCACAGCACTCTTGGTAACTTGAAACAAGACATGGTGTAGGTGGGAAGGGCCATCACAACTGATTTGATTAAAGTTTCCTTGCCTACGAGGCTGAGCAAGTTTCTTTTCCATCTTTGCATTTTGTTTTGAATCCTATCTGAGATGAATCTGAACACCTATTGCTTTGAGTGGCCAATAACCATTGGAAGGCCAAGATACTTTCCACTTGTTGCTTCCTTCAGATTTCCTAGAGTGTGGCAGATGCTTATTCTCTCATTCCTGCAAGAGTTAGGACTGAAAAAAATAGCAGATTTTTTGAAATTGATCAATTGGCCAGAGGTCTTTTCATAGACTTTCAAAATCTATTTTAGTTCCTTAGCTTCTTGAATTCTTGCCTTGCAACAAACTAGAGAGTCATCAGCAAACAAAAGGTGAGACACTTCAGGTCCTCCTCTACCTAAGGTAATTCCAAAGGTGGTTTTGTCAAGCATGCTTCTGTTCACGAGGTTTGAAAGTCCGTCCGCACAGATAAGGAAAAGTAGGGAGATAAAGGGTCTCTCCCTGCCTAATTCCTCTCTGGGGTAACACTCTACCAATTTTCTGGCCATTTAGGTTAAAAGAGTAGGAGGTGGTGGATATGCAGTTAAGAATCTAGTTAATCCAGGTTGGATAGAAACCCATACTCATCATCATTCTTCCTAGGAACTGCCATTCAACTCTATCAAAAGCCTTTGACATGTCCAATTTTAAGATCATAAAGCCATTCTTTCCTTTCCTTTTATTTTTAAGAACATGGATAAGTTCATGAGCAATTATGACATTGTCAAGGATTTGCTTGCCCGGAACAAAAGCAGATTGGGCAGGACTAATGCAAGCTATGTTTTAGGCTATTTGCTAATACTTTTGCTACAATTCTGTACAAAACATTACATAAAGAGATAGGCTTGTATTGAGTGAGATTCAGAGGGGCATCTACTTTTGGAATAAGAGTGATGATTGTTTCATTGAGAGCTTTAAGCAAATGACCTCCAGACAAAAAACTTTGAATAGCATTAGTAACATCAGATTTGATGATTTTCCAATATTTTTGGAAAAAGAAAGGGGTCATACCATCCGGGCTTGGAGCTTTATCAGGGTGCATGGAGAAAAGAGCCCTTTTAATCTCTAATTCATCCATTGGTTTTATCAGCCTCTCATTCATCTCAGTAGTGATAGTGCAAGGAATTCCCTGAGTGACAGCTTCAAAATTCTGTGGTTGGGATGAAGCAAAGATGTCTATGTAGAAATCACAAATCTCCTTTTGTATTTCTTCCTCTGAGTTACACCAATTTCCTTTTGCATTTTGTAAGGTAGTGAACCTGTTTCTCTTTCTTCTGGTTGCTACCCTTGCATGGAAGTATGCAGTGTTCTTATCTCCTTCCTTGAGCCACTTACATCTGGATTTCTAAGCCCAGAACTTTTCTTCTTCCTTGTATGCTAAAACTCTATCCAATTTTTCTCTGATGACCTGCCCATCCCAATAACTTTCTTATGTCCAAGGTTTCCCTTCAAAGTGCATATCAACCAGCTGATTATCATGAATGAACCTGTTAAAGTCTGCAAATGAGCTCTCAGTTCTCTTTCTACCTCCCCACTTTTCTTCATTTGAGGTGATGTCGTTGAAATCACCTGCTAAAATCAACTTTCCTGCACATCCTCTTATGAGCATTCCTAGTTCTATCCATTGTTCTTTCCTTTTCTGCTTATCAGTGCTAGCATAAACCCCTACAAAATACCATTCACTTCTAGCTTCCTGGTCGACTAAGTGTGCTGTAATGAAGAAATTTGTGGCCTGAATATCAGTCACAGTAATGGTGTGTTTCCAAAATAATGTTAAGCCTCCAGATTTGCCTTCAGAATTCACTGTGTAGCTATCCCAATAATTAAGTCTCTTTTTCACTGATTCCATGTATCTTTGTTGATTCTGAGTTTCACAAAGGAAAACCATGTCTAGGGAGTGGAGTAATTGAATCTCCTTGAGTTGGGGAATTGGCAAGGGGCTCATGGCACCTCGACAATTCCACACTGCAACTCTGATTGAGGATTTGGAGGCTTGCTTGGGGTAGCCTCCATTACCCATTGGACAATAGCTTGGTTTTGATCTACTTTTATTTGCTTTCTACCCAGATTACTCTTGAAAGCAGTATCTGCATCTGAGAATATGTTCTGTTTCATCTAGCAGGCTGGATTTCCTCTTTTTCCCAATCCTTACTTCATTCAAGGGAACATTTATTTCTGCCAGAGGAGTTCTGATATTCCTTGGAGTTATCTTGACTGCTCTGCCTCTGCCTTTCCCTTTCCTTGGGACAATGCCTTTGAGTGTTCTATCTTCGTCTACATTTTCAACAAGCTGTATTGGTGTTATTTCCATTGGGTTGTTTTCCAGGCATGGAGTTGAGTAGATCCTCTCACTGATCACTGACAATTGGAGACTGGGTTCTGTGGTTGGATTGTGTGGGGTAGTAGTTAGGTGTAAAGGGTGCTGTAACTCAGGATTGAACTGTGACATTAGCTGATCATGCAATGCATCCTGGACTTGATCTTGCTTATCTCTTTTTGTGCCGTTTAGGGTTGTGTGATTGATAGGGGTGGGGTTACAGGTGTTGGTGATATCATCTTTTATTGCACCTCCTTGATGTATCTGACATTGCCCCTTATTGGCAGTCAATTCTGTTTGCTCCTCTTCTGATTTGTTCATTGTTTGGGGCGTTTGGTGTGTTACTGATAGTGTCTGTGGCTGCTTGTTACTTTCACTTGCTTTGAATCTCATTGGTGAGACCAAGTTATTGTTGGCTTTCAACCAGGGTCCATACTGGTCTTCTTTTATCCTGTCTTTGTGTTCCTTGTCGAATTTGCAGGATTTGTCCCCATGCCCAATTCTTCCACATTTATAACAAAAGTCCGGGCATTTTTCATATCTGGACTCTGCAAAAACTGAGGCTCCATTAAGCTTGACTGGAGTTCCTCTAACCAGAGGTTGGGTAATATTGACTTTCGCCAATATTTTCATGTGCTTCCCCTCTTTCCCTCCCCCTTGAGGTAGCAATACTTCCTGAACAGAATTGAAGATTTTCCCAATTTTAAAGCCAGCAGCTTTACTAAACCAGTGGATGAAAGGTGCCAGATTTGTATCCATAAGAGTGAAGTACTAAAAATTTCTTCATTCATATCTATTCCTTCACTCCATGGTTTAAGGACTAACAGTTGGTTATCTAACACCCATGGCTGACCTCTTAAAGCTCTTTCTTTGTCGACCACATTTCTGAATGTAAATTGGAACAAGTTAGGACCAAGCTCAGTTACCTTCATGTTCTTGGGGTATCCCCAGACATGGTTAGAGAAATTCTTAACTCTTGTAAAGTTTGCAACTTTTTCTCTAATGACTTTCCCAACCAAGCTTAATTTACATTCCTCAATGCTGGCCTCTACATCCTCTCCAGTCAGATCGACCCCTTCTGCCTCCTTAGAAATTAGATCAAACTTCTCAAAAGCTTAGTGAGAGAGTCAGCCATAGCCAATCAGGTCTTGAGAATTTCCTTGAACTTTCCGACTACTGAGAGGAGATGCGAGAGCGTGAATTAACCTGCAGATTATATAAGAGGAGGGTAGCAAAGATTAGATCTTTTAAGAGTAAAAAACTAAGAGAATTAGAGCAGAGAGAGTTTGGGTAGAGAGAGCTTGAGCTTAAAGCTCAATAAAAGCTGTACGGATTCTGTCTACTTCTTAAATGAAAATCCAAGAAAGTCATAAATGGCTTTATGATCTTAACATTGTTGTCCTCCCTCTCAACTTTCCAGTAATGAATGATCTTCGTTCCACTAAGAAAGAGAAATTCCTCTTCGTTCCTCCACAATGGGTTGAAAAGATTGTGGATTAATTTAGCTTTGTGGTGAAAATTCTGACAAAAGGTACTGATGAGGTTGGTTGGTGTTCAAGGTTTTGAATTTGAAATTTGGTGAAAAAAACTTTTACCTCCTACAGAGAGGAGAACAAAACTCTACAAGAGAGAGAAACTCTCATAGAGAGAGAAACTCTCATAGAGAGAGAACTGATCGTTATTTATCTATGTTCTAGGCGCCAATCCATTACCCCAAAGTTTCCCCTTTTAGCTGTAAAATCCATCACAAAAACAACAATCAAAAACCTTTTTTTGGAAAATTTAATTCAACATAAAGTATAGATAACAAAAAATGAAGCCAAAATCCACAAGATAATAGATGTATCGTCAAAAGTTAATGATATGCAGAAGCATGGCTGGGAATTAGAAAATTAGTCAAAATAAAACTTTTGCATTAAAATCAAATGCTGTCCAAATTTTGACACAGGACCTCCATTATTTCACCTTAATTCCTTTAAATTCCAAAAAGTAGAATGCAAAAATATCATAAATTTCCACATTTAGAACCTAACAATTTCCAACATTGAACAATGCTTAATCATTCTCCTCATACATGATAAAAGATGCATATAAGTAAAAAAAAATTGCAGATCATATAAGTTTAATTTCCTTGCGTTTGGATCAGAAGAACGAACAAAAAGCCTCAGATATATTTTCAGCGAGCTCTCTCAAAATTTTTGTTCGCTATTTACTAGAATCAGTGAGTGTGGAGATTATATGGTTCCTTAAATTTATGCACAAAAATCTGGAAATTAAGAGAAATTTATAGTAAATTCCTCAACAATTATGCCGATTGCCATGGTAAACAATGTCAAGATTCAGATTAACCTATAGAACAGTTAAATCTAGTAATTACTTTTCACAAATCTAATGAAAAAAGAAGAGTAACGGAGAAATTGAGAAAGAGCAAGGGTTCGACTGTAGAGGGAGAAAGAGTAAGGGATTCTATAGATTTAGGAAAGATTGAATGAGGGAAATAAAGATGAAAAGGGGAAATTTAGAAGTAGGGATGGCCACGGTTCATATTTGACCGAAATTGGACCGGCAGTTTGTTGACCCGGAACCTGAATCGAGTTTGAGCAATTAGAATCAGAACCATAACCGTAACTAAAAGTTAAGGTTTAGGTTTACAAAAAAATTGAATCGGAATCGGAAATGACGGTTCAAAACCCGTTCAAACCCTCTAAAAATACACTTATATTCTGAATAGTTGGGTCTCTCTGACTCAATTTAAAATTTAATTTTAATAGTCAGCATTCAATACCAATAGCACTAACTTATTAACTCAATTCATTAGTAATTATAGCAATAACTGATTTAGATCCAAATTTAATCTAATCAAAGTGCTAAAGTTAAATTAATCAAAGTATTAAACTAACACTTCATGATATTTTGAGTTTGACTAGCTATTATGACAAATTCACAAAAAGTTATTTTTTAAAAGGATCAAGAAAATAATCGTCACTAAATCAAAAAATAGCAATTTGCTAAATGAAGAATATATGTATTTTTTCTTTTTCCTTGCCAAATGATAATACAATAAAATTATATTTTTTCTACATTCTTTTTCATATTTGCTTAAAATCAATTTTGTAATAATAAGTATTCTATAACTAGAAGAATTAGAATCGGAACTGAAAGCAGAAGAAATTGAAATTATAACAGGACCGGAACCAGAGTTTCAGAAACTGTAACTGTAATCGTCCCTATAAGGGTTGGTTCAAATTTCACCTTTTAGATGAACCGGAACCGTCAGTTTTTAAACCGGAACCGGCGGTTCTATAACCTTGGCTACCCCTATCTAGAAAGGGAATACATAGGGTCATCCGGATGGTGAATTTTTTGGATGTTTATATAAAACTTTACTTTAACTTAGTATACTAATGATATAAACTACTAAAATTGAAATAGCAGAGATAAGAAGTAGGGAAAATAGAGGATTATTTTATTACTAACTAAAATAATCAAAGTTGTTACAAGAGATGTCAAAGTACCTCTATTTATAGGCAATCCAAAATCAAAAGTACATGAACTCTATTTAATATCCATACATGAATTTAGTACTTCAAATACATGAATTAAGTAGTTTTATAAATAAAGCAATGAATTACGAGTATTCCACCGGCTTTAGACCCTTAGTTGTTTGAACTATAAACCCAAAAACTCTTTTTTTTTTGGGCCAATGAATTTAGCTCAAATTGGATCACATCTCTCTACTTTGGCCAGTCATTTCTTCACTGACATTCACCGACCAATCTAGACTCATGATACTCGTCTTCCTGCATAATACCAAATGTTACATTATATGCAAAAATATTATCAATCATTATTTCTTTTCAATTCCAACTTTTTTTTGTAGTGACAAAATTTATTAAATTTTTTATAATTTCATTCTATTCAGGAGTTAGGTCTTCAACAGCAACTTCTTTAAGAGGTTGAATTTTGTCAGTAACATTATTTTGAAGTTCTTGTCAATCATTGATTCCTCGATTTTGCTATTATTTAATCCCCTTTTCATTCGAGGATTTTTATCTTTGGAACCAAGAGGTCTCCTACGCTTCAGGCGTGTTTTAGATTCATTAGCACTTATAATTTGTTCTTCAAGGACATTAATTTCTGCCGGAGTATTTTTAGTAAGAATATATGATTTGATAACTCTTCTGGAGTCATTAAATGCATCCGGTGATTGATTTGAAATTTTTTGCAAATATATAATCCTATTAACTTCTAGTTCATATTCTTTTGTACCAGGATCAAGGAAATTCAATGATATTTTCCAAATGATTTCCTTTTTCAGTTGATCCTTACCTCCCCCTAATATCAGAAATTGTGATTCATTAAAATGACAAGCTTTAAATCTTGCAATAAACAAATAACTTGTTAGTGGTTCAATATATTTAATTACCGAAAATGATTCATACCCAACATATATCCCCCAATCTTATTTGAAAGCCCAATTTACCACTTTAGGATAGTACAATTGGAACATAAGGTGCATTCGAAAAATTCTTAAATGAGAAATATTGGTCTCATATCCAAAATTAATAGTAGGGGAAAATAAGTATGTTAACTTATCGGCCTAGTCTTCACAAGTGTTGTTATATGTAAGATAGCATGTCCTCCAACAGATAAAGGAAGTTTAGACCTTATTAATAATGGTGTAGCAATTAATTGTGACCATTTAATAAATGATTTGGTTAAACCATTTTATGTATGAACATAAGTGACTAGATGTACAACAGTTATACCAATAGAAGTGAAATAATCATCAAAAGCATGTGATGAATATTCACTAGTATTATCTAGACGAATTCTCTTAATTGGATAGTTTGAAAATTGTGTTTGCAACATAATTATTTGAGCAATCTTGCAAATGTTAGGTTCCAAATAGATAATAAACATTCATATAACCATTTTGTTAATGCATCAATTAGCACCATGAAATATTTAAATAGTCTACATGATGGATCTACAAGTCCACATATATAACCATGAATTCATTCTAAAAATGAAGGGGATTCAGTTCCAATTTTAGTTGGCGATGGTTCAATAATTAATTTTCCTTGGGAGCAAGCAACACATGAAAATTCATTTGATTTTAACACCTTTTGAATTTTTAAAAAATGTTCATGTGAATTTTCAATTATTTGCCTTATCATTATAGATCCAAGATGTCTGATACGATCATTTTAAATCATAAAATCATTCGAATAAATAGACTTTTGGTTTACTAGATGATGGATTTTAGCTGCATTAATTTTTGCATAATATAAGCTAGAAGAGAGTGAAGACACCTTTTCTAATACACATTTTCTCCTATAAATAGTATTTGTAATTAGTAAAAATTTGCCATTTGCCTCATTTATTGTCTCAATGTGATATCTATTTTGGCGGATATCTTCAAAAATTAACAAATTTCTTCGAGACTTGGGAGATAGTAGTGCATGATTTATGACTATTTTAATCCCTTTAGGGAGAAGTATAATGGCTCTTCTGGAGTTTTCAATGAATTTTATACTACCACAGATTGTATTAACATTTGTCTCTTCCATTTTTAATTTCTAAATAAGAAAAGTACTTTTTATTTTTTAGTACAATGTGCATCATAGCACTGTCAATATGACAAATATCATTATCACCATTATTTAATTCTTTGGCATCTATTCCTTCTTCAAGAAGAAATGACAAAGAAAATAAAATTAAATATTAATAAAAATGAGCAAATAGATATTTATAACTTATAAAGAGAAAATCATGAAATATGCAAGATAATAAAATATTAAACATATAAGTAAACATTAGGTTTTTGACATATGATCATTAGGCATCTTTAGAATGGTCAAAGAAAGCTACTACATCGAGGTGTGTCATATCAGTACCATAAGCACTCTTTTGATCAATAAAATTTGTCTCGATATTTTGATCTTTCGTTTCAATGATACTTGATAAAGATAAATAAGATAGTCTGTTGTACGACAGGTACGAGACTAATAACTTTCCATACCACACCAATAGCATTTCTCGTAATAATTTTTTTCTCCATTTTTTGATAGTTATTATCCCACTTCTGGGGGATATTTTGTTTTTTTTACCATGATTATGATCATTATTATTATAAGTTCCAAATCTATCACGGCCGCGTTCATGACCACGACCACATCCACTGCCTCCTCAGTTTCAGTAGTTCTTCCATTTCCAGGATAAATTCTCCCATTTGCGCCTCATAAAACGAACTAGCAGCCATCTTTACAGCCATAACCAGAAGTTTGAAATTGAGTCGCATACGCTTCAGCGAATGGACTAGTACTAGTTGGTCGAGACTCATGATTCTTCAATAATAGTTTATTATTTTATTCAATCAAAAGAAAATATGCAATAAGATTAGAGTACTTCTTAAATCCCTTTTCTCAATATTACTACTTCAGGAGCATGTTAGAGACATGAAAAATAGAGAATGCTTTCTATAGCATATCTTTATCAGTAATATTTTCATCATACAATTTTAATTGAGAAATAATTCTAAACATGACCAAATTATATTCATTAACAGATTTCAAATATTGTAGTCATAGATAAAACCAATTATATCGGACTTCTAGAAGAACGACACTCTTCGGGTGATCGTATCTTTCTTTTAAATTATTCCACAAAACTAGTCGATCTTTCACAGTTAAATATTCGGTTCTCAATCTTTTATCTAAATGATGGTAAAGGAATATCATAACTTTAGTACAGTTTTGGTTTGAAGTTTCATTATTTGCCACAATAGTGTTTCCAAAACCGATTAGCTCAAGATGGATTTCCATATTTAGTATCCATGACAGGTAATTTTGCTAAAAATATCAAGAGGTACGAATTTTTGTTTTGTAAGGTAGTGATAATGAAAAATAAATAAATTGAGAAGAAGAAATATTACCTCAAAATTTGCCAAAAATTGCCTAAGAAAATGCTCAATGATTGATCAAATACTCGTAAAGTTTTGGTAGAGTCTCATGCTGATAATGTATTGTGAAACTAATAATATAAACTAGTAAAATTGAAATAATAGAGTGGAGACAAGAAATAGAGAGAATAGAGCATTATTTTATTATCGACTCAAATGATAAAAGTTTCTATAAGAGTGGTTAGAATACCTCTATTTATAGGCAATCTAAAATCAAAGGTACATCAAGTATATGAATTAAATAATTTTATAAATGAATTAACGAACTACGAGAAGATATATCAATGTACCAATAAATCGTGTAGGGAAATTCATGCATGAATATTATTCTAGAGAGTGCAAATGGACATTCATATCTTTAATTGTTCCATAACATTATAAAAGTTGTAGAAAAGTTTTTTGTGGATATTAACATTTTTTATTAAAAAGCTTTTTTATTTTTTTATTTGTGGATAAAAGTTTAAGTGTCTCAAAAATCAAGCTCAATAACAACTAAAAATCAACTCTTAAACATCTTTTCCAACAAGTTTCTTAAAAAAAAAAAAAAAAAGCTTTAAGTGTCCCAAAGGTCAGGCTCAAGAATGACTAAAAATCAACTCTTAAACATCTTTTCCAACAAGTTTCTTGTTTCCCACGATTTATTTTGTGTTCATTTCCCTTTGAGAGCCTCTTGTTTAATCTTTCATCAGAACCTTACAGGTAATCATATCTAATCCTCTTTTCATCTGTATGCCTCTTGTTTCAAGTTTTGGGTTTACATCCATGTTTGCTCAAATGTGCGTTATTGCTGAGATTCCATGGTGGTTTATCTTGGGTCAGAGAGTACTTCATACTTCATAGTCAAATAATCTTAATTTTAATAGGAACCCCATCTCTTCAAAAGCTTTCTTATGACAAAAATGGCAAAGTTTGATATGACTGTTTTGAGGCTAGAAATTTTAGTGCACCCTCCTTGTTGTCATCCAAGGAATCTAATTATACGTTTTCTTTTGATTCTTATTGAGTTTTGGGAAAGAAATATGGCATGGAGGTGTGGGTTTTATTCTTGAACTTTGTTTCCCTTTTTGTGAAAAGTGTGATGCATTTGGGTAATTTTGATGTTATGAGCATCTTTAGAATAATGAGATGAGCCACCAGAAAATAGCAACCACCACAAAAAGGCATTCTGTTGAAAGCGTTCAGCAATCGTTTGCTCAAAGAAGTCGAATTCAATCATCATTTTTCCTAAATTAATGCTTTTGCCCTGTTGTCTTTTTTTTTTTCCCTTCTTCCTTCTTTTTTTTCATTTCTATTTGTAATGTAAATAATCTATTGTATTAGCTGGATTAGTTCTGGGTTGTGGCATGGGCTATTTAAATGTATTGAATGGGATTCGTTTTGGTTGTGCCCTCAGTTCATGGTGGGTTGTGACTAAACTTTTTGAGTTTATGTTGCATGCAATTTGTTAATCTTACTTAAATTTAATTGGGCTTGTTGGTTTTTATAAGAAATGGTCTGCACTTATCATCTAGGCCTAAGTGGCATGGCCCAAAAATTAGGAATGACCAAGAAATTAGATTTGTGAATTGACCTTAGGTTTCTTGAATATTCTCACTGTGGCTCTAAAAATTTTGGTTTCTTTCATTTAGCTCCTTATTTTAATTACATTTTGGCCTCTCATTTTATCAAATTTTGACCCCTCATCTTTTGAAAATTATGTTTTAAACCTAGAAAGTTTCTAAAATTTTCAATTTAGTCCCTAAAAGAATATTAGCTCTCTAATTATGATTGTTTCCTCCCTTTAATTACTACTTAGCCTTCTTTAAGATATTTTACTTATCATTTGAATTTCTTGGAATGTTTTTCCATATTTAACATGTTAGTGTGGCTGAATTCATTTTGTTAGCTACTATTTATTCTGCAATTCGTGAATTTTCATTAATATGTTTTTTTTTATTTTTTAACCTTTTTGTTGACTTTTGAACATAAATAAACCAATATTTCCCATTTAGTCACTTCTTCAAAGGGAGGTAACCCTGTAAAGTTTTAAATTCTAATTACGTGCTTCTATGTGATCTGATATGCTCCTATATGTTTATATGTTTTTTATTTTATTTTATTTTTTCTACTTTTATGTATTTACATTGGACTTTTATTCATTTATGCAATTTAAGTTTCATGACTATTTAAAGGGTACTCAAAAATCTGAGTCGTAGTAGATAGGTTATAATTTGCAAATATAGAATATAGATAGACAAATGTAATAAATAGGTTAGATTGGTTTATTTTCTTAAATTTCTCCCCTTTTAGATTGTAGTTAGGCCCCCAATGTAATAGATAGGTTTTGTGTGTTTATGTGCTTTATTTGCTTTCCTTGGAATCTTGCATCTAGATATTATATCTATTTGCTACGTGCCTTATGTGCTCTTACATATTTATTTGTTTTTAGCTATACCTTATATGTTTTATTATGAATGATGGATGTCACCACACAAGTCCAAAGCTAGTTGTGGTTTCTCCCTCCATTTCTTTACTAGTCCAATGCTAGTGAGGACCCGTAGAAATGAGTTAGTCCAATACTAAATCTTTTGACCTTCCACACACTAGATTCATTCTTTATATCCATTTGTTCCATTTTCATGCATATTTTTCTATTTTTAGGATCTTTTTTCGCATTTGAGTGTCAATTCCCCTATTATATTCTCTCATCCCTTATGTGTGCATACTATGGCATTTAGAGTACATTTCATACAGCAATTTAAGGATTAGATAGTTAATTTGTTTGTGTAGAGTAGGAAGAATCATCCTTTGAATATGAAAAATAAGCGAGTATGGCTTTTCTTAACCTTAGCAAGTTATCACCCCTCTATAACAAGGAAAATCATATCACAAGTTTTCATCCCCCGTACCTATTATGTTGCATCACTTTTTCTTTGATCATTTATATTAGATTTGATTTTCATTTCCTTGAGCATTTTTTATGCATACTCGTGACCACTTTAAGAGATTGTTCATTGGATTCATAATTAATGCGGTTAGTACCAATTAGATCTTGAAGAGACATTAAAATGATTGTATTTTTCCATATTTAACGTGTTAATGTGGCTTAATTCATTTTGTTCATTATTATTTATTTTACAATTAGTGAGTTTTCATTAATAAGTTGTGCTTTTGATTTTTTTCCCATTCGATTGTCAATTAAATGGGTGCCTTGAACCTTTCATTAACTATAGAACATAGATAGAGCAATATTCCTCATTTAGTCACTTATATATATATATATATATATAGATGTAACACTATTATCCTTTGAATCCCAATTATGTACTTCTATATGATCCGATCTGCTCCTATGTGTATATATATTTTTATTTTATTTTATTTTTTCTACTTTTATTTGTTTACTTTGAACTTTTTATTCATTTATACAATTTAAATGAAAACCCTTTTCAGATGACTATAGGTTTGTGAAAATGAGAGAAAAAGATTTGAGAGTCACATTTAAAAAAAGAGATGGCAAAAGTTCGACTAATTTGAACCTAAAAGGCACCGTTTTAGCCTAATCTAAACCAGTTGTGGGTTTTAGTAAAAATATTTCTAATATAACCCAAAAACTAATCAAATTTGAATGTTTCTATATGGATGCAAAGACCTAAAACCTAAATGGGTATCCGGGGGGGCAAAATGTCCCTTCAAGGTCTAATTGATACCAATTGCATTAATTGATAAACCCAATGAACAATCCCTTAAAGGGGCCATGAGTATGTAAAAATGAGACTCAAGGAAACAAAAATCAGATCTAATACAAGTGACCAGAGAAAAGGGGATGCAACCTAACAAGTACGGGAGATGAACCCTTTGTTAAACTATCTTTTAGGTCTAAATCATTGCATTTTTCAAAACCCCATTTTGGCCATTTTTCATCTAGTTTTTAAAAATTAAAAAATTTATTTGTTTTAAGCACCTCTTTTTATTTCCAAAAATGGGGTGAGACAAAAACAATTTGAAATTTTGAATTAAAAAGATATGAAGATAAATAAAAAGAATATTGTCGTGCAAGTTATCAAAAAAAAAAAGAGAAAAGATTGGAGGTAGTTTTGAAGCACCCGTCAAGGAAAAAATCCTATCAAAATTGGGAAATCATGTCAAGTGGTTACCTATTGGCCAATTCAAAGGATACTTTAGTTGCAATCCAACTTGTGGAAGGAAACTTGGTGGGATTGAAGAAACTTTTCAAATATCTTATCTCAATCTCCTGGACTTGATAGCTCATTTGTAGGCTAGTTTTTCAACTACAAATAGGAGACACAAGAGACACCAGAAAATATCTCATTCTATTTATTCCTTTGTTATTTTCTTTTTCTTTTCTCTACATTGTTTTCTCTTGAAGATGAGTAGCTAAATTTTTTAAAGCAGAAAATCTCCATCGTTGGGTTGTGAGAAGCAATCTTTGGCATTTGTAATTCCTTTTTATTCAAGTACTTGTTTCTCCTATGCAACTGATTACTATTTCATGTTTGTTGATCTAGTTTTCATGATTGCATACATGCTTGCGAATTCCTTTCAATCTGTAATTGTTGATAGGAATTAGAATAAGAAGCAAAGTTAATTAACTTGATTGTCTACCCTTTCATGTTAATTTGCTAGATTGAAAATAAGACGAGTTAAATTATTTAAGCTTTGGAATGATTGTTTGGAATAAATTCACATTCCCTGTTTTAATGTTATTATTCAGTGAAGGAGAATTGCTTTTCACTATTGGATACATCTGATAATAAAAAAATTAATTGGAAGCTTATTTGAGTTAATTTTACCAATTGCATATTTCAATTTTTCTTAACTTTAAGACTAATCGAATTTATTTGCTCGAATTAACAGGATGATTTTTTTAGCATTTCAATGATCAACCGAGACCATGGAGTGGATGTTTAGCCATTGAATTGAGTCATTTTTAATTAAGCTGTTTATTTAAAATTTTTCTTGTATTTGTTTATTAAAATTCTAAATTCAAACCCCCCTTTTCTCTCTAATTTCAATTTCTTGTAGGATTTTTAGCATCAAATCTCCCTTGAGTTTGACTTGGTTTTTACCATCATACTACAAAATTTTCATCATTTTGATTATAAAACCGGTATTATTTTTTGAACATTTTGATAGCTAGCCAAAAATTTGGCACCATAGCCAGGGAGGTTTTTATCTAAATTTCTTTAATAATAAACAGATATATTTCAAGATCTTCTTGTACAAGTGAATTAGTTTTTGATCCAAAGATTAAGAAGCTAGTAAAGGTGAATAGAAGTTTAAAAGATGAGAAAAATCTTTCATACTTAACTCCTTCGAGTAGTGATCCTGAAAGTGAAGAAGAAGCAATTTACGAAGAAAAGGAAATGGCTAAACAAATAACACTACGGGAGTTAGCAACTCCTAATATGAACCAGTAGTTTTTATGCATTGAATTTCCTACAATAGATATGGCACTAGAACTAAAATCAAGATTAATACATTAATTGCCTATCTTTCACTGTCTTTTAGGTGAAGATCCCTACAAACACTTGAAAGAATTTCATGTTGTTTGTTCAACCATGAAGTTGCAAGGAGTGACTGAGAAAAAAATAAAATTGAGAGCTTTCCCATTCTCATTGGCAGACAAAGCAAAGAGTTGGCTTTACTACCTTTCTCCGGGGTCAATGAGAATATGGAATGATCTAAAATGAAGTTCTTGGAAAAATTATTTCTAGCTTCAAGGGCAGGAACAATACGAAAAGAAATTAGCAGGATTTGCCAATATAATGGCGAGAGATTGTATATGAGTACTAGGAGAGATTTAATCAACTGTGCTCAAGTTGCCAACATTATCAAATTCTAATCAGTTGTTGCTGCAGTACTTTTATGAAGAACTGTTATACATGGACCAAAGCATGATAGACATTGCAAGTGGGGGAGTCCTTGTTGAAAATACCCTAGAAGAAGCAAGAGAATTAATTTCTAAAATGGCAGCCAACTTGTAACAATTTGGAGTAAGAATAGACCACATTCCCAAAAAAGTAAATGAGGTAAGAACTTCTAATATTGAGACTCAACTATTAGAGCTAACCTCTCTTGTTAGACAAATTGATTTAGGACAAGTTCAAAACTCCGATATGGCGTTTTCTTAGTTCCAAAATATTCCATTGATACGTATCCACAAGTACAAGAAGAAGTAAACCCTCATATAAATGTAGCAAGTGGATCTTGTAACGACTCTACCTCCCCCTAAGGCGAACTATAGGGTTCGGCGGACCGCCTGCCCAACTCTCGCCAGGACTTACTTGCTCGAATAACTAATAACACTTCGAAAGTAAAAATAAATAACCATTCCAAACCAAACCACAACTAATAACATTACTAAATTCAACTTACAACTCAAATTCTCAAATTACAGTTCAATGTACTTAAGGTACAACCACAAATTCATCTTACAAACCCAAAATATCAAATTTAGCATTTCAAGGCGAAATTCAAAAGATACGTTCCAACCCTAACTAATCATATCTTCACTCGGGTTCTCGATCCCTGTTAAAGAAAACAAATTTGAAAGAATGAGCTAAAAGCCCAGTGAGTGCCAAAAGACTTGCAATTCACGTAGAACAGTTCAAATCATACTTCAATTTTAAAATTTAAAACATGTAGATAAACACGTAAATGGGTATTGCCTGGATATACCGGGTAAACTACTCGAGGGACATCGTCCAACGAAGTAGACTAGCTGAGGGAATTCGTCCAACGACGTCACAACAATTCACTGAAACTACTCTAGGGATTTCACCCAACGAAATAGACTAGTTGAGGGACTTTGCCCAACGACGTCACAATAATCCACTGAAACTACTCGAGAGATTTCGCCCAACAAAATAGACTAGTCAAGGGACTTCACCCAATGACGTCACAACAATTCACTGAAACTACTCGAGGGATTTCACCCAACGAAATAGATTAGTCAAGAGACTTCGCCCAACGACGTCACATTTGTCACAAGATAGCACACTATTTATTTTAATACCCAAAATCACACGAAAAGGAGAAAACACTCACATGGTAGTTCAAATCATAAAACAGATCAAGCATATTTCTTATGAAATTCAAATCTTTCAAATAACCCAAATTCATTTCAACAAGTCATTTCTTTGCAAACAATAGCAAGATTTTCATTTTGAAAAGGAGTTGGAACACTTACCGTGAGTCGGTGAAACAGACGAGCAAGCAAGAACATCAAACTTCGGTAGTCGGGTCGCTCTCGACAAAGTCTGGGTCACCTGAGCCAAAGTTTAACTATCACACACTGGCCAAACAACTAAAACTCAACACTTAACTTAAACTACTTAAAATCATCTAAGGCCAAACTGTCACAGTTCCTTGTTCAGTCCATATCTTAGGTTACACTCATCGAAATTAGGCAAGGTCTATAGCTATGGAAACTAGACTTAGAGTACTACAATTCATTAGGAGGGCTCGCTCTAAGATTCATTTTGTAAAGTGAGCAAAAGTACGACACAAGAAGTCGTGAGGAACAAAAATAGGCAAATCAGTCTTGAAAAATGGCCATCTTTGCCGATTTTATGGGATTGATATAAAATGAGTTAGCATGCAAACCATATACCGTTGGAAAGCCCTTGAAGTCTAGTTTCAAACGCCACCAATGGTGCTCAATTTTGACTCCCGAGCAAGAAAATATAGTCATTTGAACTTGGGACAGTAAGCTGTCTGACAGCTTCGTTTTCCAGTTTTGAAGAGTCATTTTTGGAACATCATCTGGGCATCGAAATGATACCGGAAAAACACCAAAATTTGCAGGCATAAACCTCAATATGTGAACTACATTTTTACCAAAATTAAGCCAAAAAATCATACGGGAAGGTAGTGATCCATGCCCCCAAAGTCGACTGAAAATTTGAAGTTCTAATCTGCCATACGAAATTCTTTTCTTTTACAACTTTTGGTTCATCCAAAACAACCCTCATTCCATTCCATTTTCAAAACCAAGATTCTAACAACATATCTTGATCAAATGGAGGTTACGTGATAACAAAATTTCAGACCAAAACCACACTAAAACAGAACAGCCCCTGTGGACAGAATTGAAAGCAGATTTTCCAGGTTTTTGATCTTCATTTCATGCACTTTTAAAACACCAATTGAGAGAGCTTCTTGGCTAGGAAAATGACCACTTAAAGCCTAACATTCCAGCTCCCAAAAACACTAAACCCACGAAATGCTGCTGCCAAAACAGGGGAGAAAAATGCTGAAATAAAACCGGCAGCACTTCCCCTCAACTCTCTCGATTTTCCTTCTTCCTTTCTTCCTAACTTCCTAACTTCCATGAATTCATCACAACTCACTCCATCACACAAACAGACATCATAGCAGTCCAATAACAAGAAAGGTGGGAATTCATAGAGCCCCAAAACCATCCAATTTAACAAGAATAGCAACATTGAACTATCAAAGCTTAAAACTACCTACAATGGAAACAAGGAACAAGGTTTTTGTTGAAATCAAAGTACCTCTAATGGCTCAAGAAGAAACCCTTGTTTGTGATGTCTAAGCTCCCAAAACAACCCCTCTCTTCAAGCTTCTAGCCGGCTCTCCCTCTCTTCTTGATGATCCTCAAAGCTCCAAGTGAAAAGAGTGGAAGATTTCTCAAGTTTTCCTTGGTTGATTTGATGAAGTTTGATGAAGTTTTTGAAGACAAAAATGAAGGGAAAAGGGGGAGTGGAGTTCGGGTGAGAGAGAGAGAGAGAGAAAAAGTGAGAGTTTTCTTGTGATTTTTTTGAACAAATTGGAGAAAGCAAGAAGAAATGAGAACCACTAATTTTTGGGTACAAAAGTCAACAAGTGAACACTAGTTCATTAATGCTCCAATTTGAGATTAATTCCAATCACTCACTTCTAATCCCTTAATTAGCTTTCCTTAATCTACTAATAATCATTCTTATCCTCAAAGATTACGTCACTCTCAGTCCAAATATTTACCTCAAAAAACGTGTCTTTTCTCGTTTTTCACAATTGAGCGGTAGAAAAATTAAATTGAAGGTTAAACAAGGTTTTTTAAAATAAAATGAGGTAATGTATGGTATAATTGAAATTAAAATGATTTAAATCAATTATTCAGAGAAAATAAATATATAATTAAATAAATAGGTCAGATAAAATAAATTTTCGAGTCCTCACAGATTTTTTAATTAACAAAGGAAGTTGAACCAATATAATCCTGGTTGAAGAGACCACCAGAACTTGAGATATGGATAGCCTCATAACCTGCCACAAAATCAGACTTTCAGTTACAATAAGTTTACACCTCCTTCAAACCAAGCATTAGGTATGTATTTGGAGGAAATTGTGAAAACTTTAGCCACTAACATACAAATGTTTCAATAAGAGATAAGATCCAGCATCCAAAACTTACAAAAAAAGGGTTTTTATGACAAATGTTTTGTGACAAGTCCTAGAGTCACCATAAAAAGTTTACTTATTATGATGAATGCTTCCTTCCATCACAAAAGGTTAGGCTTTTATGAGAGTTTTTGGAGCATTGTAATATTAATACCTAAAAAAACACTCCAGGAGACATCATTATTCCTTGGACTTTACTTTTAGCACAATCAGAAAAACAAAAAATCAAGCAGTTTTTTACACTTCTTGACCTATCAATCTTTCATGCTCCTTCCTTCTCCCAAAGCCGGCCCCAGACTCTATTTGCATGGCCACTCACTCCCTAAAAATCCTCGACAAGTAGCCATCTTCATCTCATTTTCTTAGCAGTGGCACCATCTACAGCTTATAGGTCATTTATCGTATCCTCATTTGCCCAAATTCATAGATCAGTAACTAATATCACTAGGTTTAAATGTTTTGATATGGTATGTCAAATACCTTTTAGAAGACCTATGGGAAAGGAGAGAGGAGTGTAGAGTCAGGTATTGAGCAGTGGAATCAACCATTTCTTTGTATTTTCAAAAGATGTTCTATTATCACGTATATTTTTCAATCATCTTATCCTTCGATTTAGGGTTTTGACTCTCTCTCTTTGTCTTCTCTAAACTTAGATGATTTTTCTGCTTGTCAATATTTTGTTAGCATCCAATTTGATTTGACGGACTGTTTGTTTTATGTAATTGATTATTTTTGCATATCTTAATTGATAATTGCATGTTCATTTTTCCCCTTTTGAACTTTAATCAAATTCATTGAATTCCTTTTTTAGTTTATAATTTTCCAAGTGTGATGCATGTTACTAAAGTGTTGAGGTTTTGAAATTGGAGCTCTAAAGGCATAAACTTGATTTTTATTTAAAATTTTCATTTTGTACCCGCAAATATGCGAACATTTTAGATGTAAAGGCATAAACTTGATTTACGCTTGTAATTTTCTCTTTACATTAAGATTTGAACAATTTAGTAGTATAATGTTTTAATGAAAAGTAGCTAATTAATGAAACTCGAGTTTATTCAAGGTTTGTACTCACTTTTGGATCATAAGACTAGCTCCATATTATTACTCTAAATGATTTCTTACAGTTCAGAAAGATGAAAATCTAGATGCTACTTGGGTCAACTAATTTCTAATCATGCCTTTTTTTTCCTTCCTTAATCGGAGTTGTTCTCTTAGGAATTTGCTTCTAAACTTAGTGTGCAGAACCTATTGCATCAAGATTAGTAGCAGGTGTATTGGTGCTCTGTTTATCTTGTAATGGTTTGGATCCAAGGAGAATGCATCGTGCCCATTTAAAACATGTTATGAGGTCTAGAATAAAGGAGATTCAAGTTGCACTTTTCAAAATTTAGATAGGGTGACTGACCAGAACGTTGATAAGTGTTAAAATTATCACAGATTTAAGTGCTTTCCAAGTTATATTTTGGGGTAGAAAAGTTTAAACTACTTGAAAGTTGATTATAAATTACATGTGAAGATATTAGGAGTAAAATATTTGAGATAGTGCAATTGAACTTGGAAAGCCTTTGTGGTGTGAAAATGTGATAATTGCGGGAAATTTGCACAATTTGAAATCAAGTGATAAAAGACAAATTGATGAAGTCCAATCATGTGTTAAAGCTCAATTGTTGAAATTGCAAGATATGATTATGATTTTTGTCCAACTTTTACTTGTTTAAAGTTGATTGTTTCTTGTAGAGAAGAGGGACAAGAATTTGGAAGAGATTTGGTCAGTTAAAATAGTGAAAAATTGCAAGAAGAACAAATAATGGAAGCTGAGACATCTCAATGCAAAAACTCTAAAAATCGACCCTGTTTCATGTGGATTCAAGCCTGGTATAGGATTAGCCAAGATTTGGAAAATTGTTGTTCAAGGAAAACTCTCAAAACTGGTGTTGCCCAGTGTGGTTTCAAGGCCAGTTTCCGGTCAGACAAGAATTGCAAATTTTAGTTCAAGAAAATTTCACAAATTTGGGGCAATAACCATGCAACTTTCCTACAGTTTCTCCTGTGGCTTTGAGGCCCGACAACAACTATTTCAGCTGCATATTTTGACCTTTTCTTGGAGCCCTTCATTTCTTCTGAGCTTGGAACAATTTCTAGACATATTGAGTAAATGAAGATCTCAATCATCAGATTTTAATATTCTTTCACATGCAAATCTTGGAAGAGAAATAGGCAGCAACTTTCTTGGACTAAATTCACCTATGTTCACATGAAAGACTTCATTAGTTTTGTCTTGTATCTAGTAGATTGAGAGCTATAGGGTCTGTTTGGATTAGCACTGTAGCATTTGAGATGTGAAAAACTACTGTAGCTGTTTTTCAAAAACTACTGTAGCTGTCTTTCAAAAACTTTTTGAGAGTGTTTTTGGGATAATATTTTATGGTATTTTTAAAAGTAAAAATTTATTTGGATCAATTTTTTGGGCCATTTTTAAAATTAAAAATTTATTTGGGGTAATTTTTGGGGTATTTTTAAAATTAAAATTTATTTGATGGGTGGTGGTGCGGGTGGGTTAATTTAAAAAAAACCCCAAATAAATTATTCTAAAAATATCCCAAATAAATTTTTAATTTTAAAGATGCACCAAAAAATATCCCAAATAAATTTTTAATTTTAATGATGCCCCAAAAAATACCTCAAATAAATTGTTTAATTTTAAAAATGCACCAAAAAATTGCCCCAAATAAATTTTTAATTTTAAAATGCCTCAAAAAATTACCCCAAATAAATTTTTAATTTTGAAAATGCCCCAAAAAATTACTCCAAATAAATTTTTAATTTTGAAAATGCCCCAAAAAATTACCTCAAATGAATTTTTAATTTTGAAAGTGCCCCAAAAAGTCCCCAAATAAATTTTTAATTTTGAAAATGCCCCAAAAATACCCCAAATAAATTTTTAATTTTAAAGATGCCCCAAATATTACCCCAAATAAATTTTTAATTTTAAAGATGCCCAAAAAAATTACCCAAAATAAATCTTCAATTTTAAAAATGCCCCAAAAAATACCTCAAATAAATTTTGAATTTTAAAAATGCCCCAAAAAATACCCCAAATAAATTTTTAATTTTAAAAATATCTCAAAAAATACCCCAAATAAAATTTTAATTTTAAAAATGCCCTAAAAATTATCCCAAATAAATTTTTAATTTTAAAAATGTCTCAAAAAATACCCCAAATAATTATCTCAAATAAATTTTTAATTTTAAAGATACCCCAAAATATCCCAAATAAATTTTAATTTGATGGACGAGGAGGAGGGAAGGAGGGAGGAGGAGGAGGAAAGAGAGAGAAAGAGAGAGAGAGGAGAGAGGAGAAGGAAAAGAGGTGGAGTGAGTGGTGGTGGGTAGTGGGTAATGGTCAAGTGGAAGAAGAAGGATAATTTTTTTATTTTGTATGTATAAGTTGTTTTGAAATATTTGTTTGATTGGTATTTTTGAATTGTTTTTTTTGTATCCATTTGGGATGTGAAAAACATTTTTTCAAAAACAGTTCAAAAAATAGAGAATCCAAACGGACCCATAAATAGGTGGGATTTGTCATAGACAATATGTGTAGAGGTAGAGAGAGCTCTTCTTAGTTTTAGTCTTGGATTTTTTAGGGAAATTCTCTCTCTTTAAGGAGAGAAATTAGTGTGCAATAGAAGAGTGAAAACTCTCTATTGTACTAGTCATTGTACCAGCTTTGAAGACTAAGTGGGAAAGTTTTGTGAAGACTTGTTCAACCATTTAGCTAAGTTTCTCTTACTCTTCTTTTCAGTAGTTAATATGACTTCTTGTGAATATTAATTTTTATAATTTCATCCATTATGAGTAGCTAAATTTCTTTTATCTAGGGGTAGATTAAGCTAATAGCCAATTAACTACAAGTGAAGTGAAACTCTCTTGTTATAATTTCCAGATGCTTGTTCATTTATTTTGCGCTTAATTCTTGTGATTGCTTGACCACCAATTGTAGGACATCTATTATTTGTTATTCAATGAGAATTAGTAACTATTAATGAAATCAAATAAATGGATCCTAAGTAGAGAAACATGAGAGTAGTTATCACTTAGGAGGGTTATTCTTTATACATTTTATGAAGAAATTAAGCTAGCATTAGTAATTTACCATGAGAATAGGAAATGCTGATGTTAGTAATAATCAATTCATTATGAGAGTAAGTGTTGATTAAATTTGGAAATGAATCCTGAGCAAAAGATTTTATACCAAGAATTAGGTTCATTAACTTGTATCTTGGACATTAGTGGATTCTCAAACCCTAGAACTTTGATATTTGGTGATATATTTTCTTGAGTTTGTTTTCAAAAATTGCTGAGCTTGTTTCCATTTTCAATTAAAATATTTACTGATTCTTGATTACATTATCATTGTCTAACTAATAGAGCAAATTGAAGACCTAGTAGTTGCAATCAACTCCCTGGGAATTATCCTTTACATGCCCTAAACTACAATATCGGTCTATTTGGGGATTTTCCTTAGGTCATAGTGGTCTAAATGGTCCCAATTTTGGTAATGAATTGCATTGACCAGCCAAGCTTTGGGTGTATTTAAATTTATTTTTCTATATTTGAGTGATAGCTAATTGAGCTAATTTACTTACAAATGTGAGTGGTATCACTGTGGTACATGTATAAACTGATAAGTATGTGCATGTCTTTTCAAATTCTATTCTACAATTTAGTTGGGTTTTAATACAAGAAGATGGTGTAATCAGCTGTCCAATATGCTTATGTTAATTGAGGTCTTCTTTTTTGAGTTTCTAGATCAATTTCATTTTCTCAAAATTTGTCAAATGTTTATCTAAATTTGTCTTTGCTATTATCTGTTGAGTACATAACTTGATATTTCTATGTATGTGGAAGCTTGAGAAATTTTGGACAGCTTAGTGTTCTTTTAGAGAAGAATTTTGCAAGTATGCCAACTCTCTCAAGTCATATGTCTATTTGTTAGTTTTCCATTGTAATATAGAACATCAATCTTGATCCCGAATTTTGATATTTACAAAACAATTGGATAATTCAATCTAATGTTTTTCGATTGAAAAATGTCAGCTCAGATCCTTAGGTGCAAATAGAGACAATGAAAGATTCAATCAAAAAGAGCGAAAGAAACTCAACTCTGTTGGACGCTTGAAAGTTAGTACCGGACATCCGATAAAGATTAAGAACTCTCAGAAGAACTACTGTCAGACGTTCAAACTGATGTACCGGACGTCTGATAGACAGGGGAAGTATCGGATACTCCTATAGTCTATCAGACGTATATCATCATCATCGGATGTCCGATCGAATTAAAGAGGAAATTCAAACTCTCTGATCAGGTTCGGACGCAGACTCCATCGGACATAAAAAATCCATCGATCGTTCGATAAGTGTTGAGAAGAAGGTACCGGACATTTGATATTCTATCGGATGTCCGATACTCCAACGGCTATTTTTCTAACAGCCATATTTTTGTCCATTAGAGAGTTTCTTGAAACCATTTCTCACACTCTATAAATACCCACAAATTCAAGAAGATAATTGACTTTTGCCTACATGAAATACATGCTTACAAGTGATATATTTGGGTAGAAATATTCTTTGTTTGTTGTATAGGTGTGGGAAAAGTGGGTATTGTGAGATTACTCATTTGGAGGAGTAAAACCTTGGTGAAGGTTGTCTCACTTGTAATAGTATTTCTTAATTGGTTGAGTAGGCTTTCAATTGTAGCTTGTTGAGGGTTAACTAGAATAGTTATAAAACTTCTTGACTCAACTAAAGGCTTTTAGAGTGAGGAAGGAGTGAACCTTCACTTGTACAAGTTGGTTAATTTCATCAACAATTGAAGAAGCTACTAGTGGATTTTATCCAAGTTCGGCGCAACTTGGAAATTTGATTTGTAATTCTTTCTATATCTCTTTTCTTTATTGCTCAATTGTGATATCTTTATTGTGCTTAATTTGACATACTTTTGTGCATACTTGAGAAATAGTTTGTACTTACGGGTCTGTTTGGATTGAGGAGTTTTTGCCTTGTTTTTGAAATGCTGTTTTTCACACCCCAAATGCTACAGTAAAAACAAACCCAAATACAACCCCAAAAACAAACCACTTGTTTTTCACAATATTATATATTTTTTTTCCTTTTTCATTTCTTTTTTCTTTTTTCTTTTTCTTCTTTTCCCACCTCTTCCTCCCCACCAGGTTTCTCTTCTCTCTCTCTCTCTCTCTCCTTCTCCTCCCTCCTCCCTCCCCTCCTCCCTCCCCTCCCCTCCCCTCCCCCTCCCCCCCCCCACCCCAGATCTGGTCCCTCATGGAGGGCTGGGGCTGAGAGGAGAGGAGGGTGATGGAGGAGGGTGATGGGGAGGGAAGAAGAGGGAGGGAGAAAGAAAGAAGAAGAAGAATAAAGAAAAAAAAAAAAAGGGAAGAAGAGGGAAAAAAAGAAAAAGGAAAAAGAAAAAAGAAATGGAAAAGAAAAAAAGAAAAAAAGAAAAAGAAAAGGAAAAGAAAAAAGAAAATTGAAAAAAAAAATCTTCTAAATACACCAAATACAAGTTACAGTGATTGTTTTTCGCTATAGTAATGCTACAGTACTGTTTTTGAAATACAACTCCAAAAACACCTAATCCAAACGGAACCTACTTTATTGGGTGAATTCTTGCTATAATTGATTGTGTTGTTAAACAATATAATTCACCCCTCTTAGGTTGCATTTGGGACCAACAATTGGTATCAAAGTTTGGTCTCTAGGATCAAGTTTAACTGTTTAGAGTAAAGATAGAAACCAATAATGCATTGTTTTTAGAAGGACAATCCATCATTAGACCTCCCATGTTCAATGGTATAAATTATATTAGTTGGAGGGATAGAATGGAAATATTTTTGCAATCTATAGATATAGAGTTGTGGTTTATTGTTAGTGAAGGACCTTATGAGCCTACCATTATAAATGAAACAACCAGTAGAAATAGAACTAAAACTATAAGTGAATTGAGTCCTCAAGATAGAATTAATCTCTCTTTGAATGCTAAGACCATGAATGTATTGTACAATGCCCTAGATGCAAATGAATCTACTAGAGTAAGAGGGTGCAAATCGGCCAAGGAGGTATGGGATAAGTTAAGAGATATGTATGAAGGGAGTGACAATGTTAGAGAACAAAGAAAATCTATACTTGTTGCCCAATATGAATCTTTCAAAATGCATCCTCATGAGAATGTTGATAAAATATTTTGTAAATTCAATGATATTATTAAAGATCTTGAATTGCTTGACAAGGTATACACTTTGGATGAGAAAAATAGACAAGTTTTGAATGCCTTGCCAAAAGAATGGGAAAATAAAGTCACCGCTATAGAAGAGACAAAAGATTTAAATTCTATGTCTATTGAATCTCTTGTGAATTCACTAACCTCTTATAAGTTGAAATTAAAAACACAACATAATGAGAAAGGAATGATCAAGAGAGGCACGGTATTCAAGGCCTCACAAGATGATGATGATGATGTGGAGCTAAATGACATGGTAAGGACATTGAAAAAAGTTCTAAATAAAAGGAGTTCTAGAGGAGAAAGAGCAAGTAATGATAGAAGACAAAAATTCAAGAACTTCAAAATTACTTAGGATGAATGCAATTTGGATGAAGAAATGGAAAAAGAAGAAGAATCGACTCAAATGGCACTTATGGCCTTTGGAGATGATAAGGTAAACTCTAATCACTCTCTTAGTGATGAAAATGATGATAATGATGATATGCAAGTTCTTATGATCAAAATGCATAAAAATTTGAAAGAATCTTATGCCAAAAACAAGGATTTGAAAATAAAAACAAATGCTTTATTGGAAGAAAATTCTAGACTTTTTCAAGAAAATAAGAATTTGAAAAAAGACAATGATGATTTGAAAAAGCACAAAATTGATTTTGATTGCAAAAATGATTTGCAAAAGAAGTTGGAAAATAAAACAAATTTTTATGAAAAAATGTTGGAGGAACAAAATCTTTTAAAGAAAAGAATTAATGATTTGAATGATTCTCTCCAAAAGGAGAAACAAAATATTTTACAAAGAAAAGAAAAACATATTTTACATGGCCAAAATGATTTTATTATTTTTAGAAAAAGAGGAACTAGATTTATTAAATCTACTTTTGTAAATGATCCTAGTATCATGTGTCATTTTTGCTGCCAATTTGGACATATGCAAAATGATTGCTATGTGAAGAAAAATATAAAAAAGGGCATGAAATCCATGTGGATTATTAGATCGTGTTGTACTAACTCTCATTCATAATGTTCTCTTAGTAGAAAACTTAGGCTATAATTCATTAAGTACTTTGCTACTTTGGTGTTTTGTTCATATTGATGTTGGAATTGTTAAATGTTGGATATTGGTGTTTGTTAAATGTTAAATGTTGGAATTGTTAAATGTTGGGTATTGGTATTTATTCCTTTGATTTTGGTATTGTGATATTGATTTATTTGTATTATGATATTGGTATTGTGATATTGATAATATTGGTATTGTGATATTGGTATTTGTTGGATATTGATTTCGGTATGTTGGATATTGGTATTCAAACTACTATTACTCCTTTGATTTTTTTTTTTTTGTGATGACAAAAAGGGGGAGATATTGGTTGGTTTGAAGTTTAAATGTGGTTGAATTGTTGAATGGTTTGGACGTTACAAAGTGAGGGGGAGTTATGTTCAATTTTTTATTGCATCCACTAATGGTTCGGACGTTACCAAATGAGGGGGATTTATGTTCAATTTTTAATTGCATCCACTGCTGTGTATGTTCAATTTTTTTATTATTGGTGGTTTGTGAAAGGGGGAGTTGTGTATGTTTATACTCAAATTATAAATATGGCATCCATTATTTTGTCATTATCAAAAAAGGGGGAGATTGTCAATCTTGATCCCGAATTAAACATTATACTCAAGGCCTTCCGGCAAAGAGTTTTGAGTTTTGCACTTAACATTAGTAAGTCATTACCCAGGGCTGTCCAGCTGATCCGATCTCGCGATGGCGGGTCTAGGATAAGCTTTTGGCCTACCGGACCTCACGATGGCGGATCAAGGATAGGGTTCCAGTGAAGAGTGAGCTCAATTCAGTCGATGCGATAAAGTACACATCGGCCTACATTTATGTACATTTAACATTCAACATTCAACTATGAATTATGAACAAGCAATTTATTGAAAATTAATTGAGTTAACGAATCAAAGGAATCACAATAACATGACACTCATTAGTATGCCAATCAAAGAGGCTTTAAAACAAATAATAGCATTTACCCAAGTATCATCCATGGTCAAGGAAACATGCATTGGAACACTTACCAAGTTAGCAAAATAACCTCAGGCGTTTGCTCCCAAATCTCCTTTATTTCCTCCTTCCAAGTCTAATGGCAATGAAATGAAAACATTTAGGATTGACTACCCCAACAAGAGAGACCAAATGCATACTCTAGTTGTTTCTTTGTTTGATAACAATCACAATTTGGATGCACAAAATCGTAAGTGGTCTAATCCAAGGCATGAGTGTAAAACAAATGAAGAATCTTATAAACATAGTAAAATCATGAGTTAAGTAGGTTGGAACACGGCAAAGGAGAATACGAGTCAAAAGGAATAAAAGAAGCCATTATAGAAAGGAAATGAAAATCGACAGGTTTGCCACCCTTCAGCATTTTAATCATAACTGTGGCTGTGGTTATTGGATTAGGATGAATTTTATGGCATTTCGAAGCTAAGACATAGACCTACAAATTGAATGAGAGTTCTAACATCAAATCACACTTAATCAGGGTCGAAATAGCCAAAATCAGAGACACCAGAAAACTGTCGGGTGAGGAGCAGGTTGGTCGAGCAATATCGGAAGAACGGCCATAACTCAATGTAGAAAAATCAAAATTGAGCTCCGTCAGTGGTGTTTAAAACTAGGTTCATAGATCTTTCCAACGGTATAAAGCTCAGACTCTAGTTCACTTCCTATAATCAACAGCAGGTTCGGCAATTTGGCTGAATTCCATTTCTGATTTCCTGTTTAAGTTCATTTCCCCCACACAACTTCTATATACAACCTTTCAAGAATTATTTCCAACTCTTAGTAGAGTGTTTAGCATGCTAGAACATCAAATAAAGTCATCAATAAAACATCACAAAATTTTAAGCATTTCATCAAACACTTGGTGATTATAAACAAAAGTCTAAGTTCAAGTTTCCAACTACAAGAAGTTCTTCCAAATTCATTCCTCCTAGAGCACCTCAATCACTTTAAACTCATCAAACATGCATCTCCTTTGAATTTAAACATAACTAAAGCATAGCTAAGTGAATAAATACCTTGAGAGTTGAGAGAGAAAACTACCCAAAAAGCTCCAATTTTCCAACCAAGCTTGATGATCAAGCAACAATCTAAGCTAGGGTTTCACTTGAACATGTTTTTCCTCACCTAAAATTACTAGAATCAAGTTTAGGGTTTAGTGTTTTCTTGCTTATGGAGTTCGGCCAAGAGGAGAGAGAAGGGAGGGAGTTTTTGGTTTAAATTTTTGAAAACAAGAAGTTAAATAGTTAGCTTAAGTCAAGACATTAGTAGATGATTGACAAGTGTCCTAATTTGGACCATGAATTGGGTTAAAATTCTATGCAATTAGCTTCTAATCCCTCAATTAGAATGTATCCTACTTAATGCCACATAAATTTTATGCAATTTTCTACATGAAACATGTAAAATGAAATTCCAAATTAATGTCATGCTATGTATGCAAAATAAAGTACTTAAAGGAAAATAATGCACTTAATGCTTTCATGGTGCAATCAAGCCATTTTTTTTCTATTTTTTTCTCTGGGTTCCCACACTCTCTCCCTCTTAAAAGAATTTCGTCCTCAAAATTCTCACCTTCCATCACATCAGATGACCCTGAAGGCTGTTGTCCGAAAATAGCATAGGTCCTAGCCGGTGCTCGGGGTCTGTTCCCTCCTTCAGTTGCTTGTTTAGGGACAATTCGTTTATCTGCTTGTTTAGGAAGATTGCCTCTCTGTTGGTTCCTCGGGCAATTAGTAAGTTGATGCTCGGCACTTCCACATATCAAGCACTTTCTCCCCTTTTTCCGACAATTTTCCTCCATGTGATTTGTTTTCCCACAGTATCCACAGATCAAATAAGGTGTGACTTCCTGACTTCCCCACGGAATTTCTTTTGATGCTCCCATTTGAACTTGCTTCCCTCTAGTTATATCTCCCTCTGGTTTCCCTATCGTAGGTGGTGACAGCAATGGAAGTCTCATTCCTCCAGCTCCTTTCCCAACTTTAGGAGGCTATTTATCCTCTCTAGGTACCTCCAAGTTACGACTAATAGATGCATCTCTTTTCCGTGCCTGAAAGGCTCTCAGTTGGGATTTTGTACTTTCCACTCTTTGAGCTCTCTCAATGGCGTCACTAAATGTAGGAATTTGAATTGCCACTAAGGATTCCTGAAGTTCTAGATTTAAGCCTTGGATGAACCGCCTTTTTCTTTTGTTCAGTGGCAACCAATTCTGGGGCAAATTTTGACAGCTTGGTAAATTGAGGTTCGTACTCAGCAACGCTCATTGTTCCTTGACGAAGTCTTATAAATTCATCCTCTCTCCTTTCTTGAACAAGAGGAGGAATATATTTCTCATTAAATTCTCGAGTAAAGTTCAGCCATGTCTAGGGTACTTGTTCCCTCTCCCACTTTGCCCTTACAACATTCCACCACGATCGAGCAGCTCCCTTAAACTGAAATACGGCGAATGTCACTTGCCTTTCCTCTGTATACCTTAAAGCGGCAAAAATGTTGATCATGTTTTCTAACCAAGTTTCATCTATGTCGGGGTCGGGACCCCTAGAAAATTTAGGTGGAAAGAACTTTTGAAATCTCTCTAAAGCCTTATCCTCCCCCATCTCTTGGTCTCCAGGTTGGTTCACTTGTGCAGCCCCTTGGCCCTGTTGAGGTACTAGACGTTCTAACAGGTCCGTCATTCGATTTAAAGCCAGTGCCACTTGGTCGTTTGCCTCAACCCTTGGCTCAGTGTTTTGGTTAGCCACAAACCCACTCTCTTCCTCTTGATTTTGGGGTTGTCTGCGTGGACGTCCCCGTCGTGGTCTTCTGGCTTCCATTTTTTTTAACTAATCTATATGGGCATGCATTAATTCAATATGAACTAGAAAAATACACATACAAAAATGCATGTGGGCATACATACCAATTACAAGCACACATAATCAACAATAGGAAACAACAAATGAGACTAAATCATTTCACAAGTAACGTTGTCAAAATCAACCTCAGTTACAATTTTCACTCAATCATAGCTAGTTAATCACATACAAGAGAAAATCATGTTTCGTACATATTCAAGTCAAGATTAGTGAGCCAAATATACTAATAATCAAAATAGGCAATTCTTACTCCCAATCCTATTATCCCTTTTCAAGAGGCAATATCACTTGTCACTAGGTTCAGTCAAGGCACATCTAGACAATTCTATCTCTCCATAGCAAACTCCGACACTGAAAGTTAGGGAAAAGTCATGTTTAGTCAATTACTCCAAGAGTCACTTCCAATTTCGACCTAATACATTCGAATTTCGAATACCCTAAACTCAAAGATGTTTAATAAGTTTTCAAGTCAAGATTAAGTCCTTAGAGGTCAACCATCATCATTGTCCAAGTAGCTCACCTTTTACCCTTTCAATCCATTCCTCACACTTTTCTCACCACTCTAATGAGGCGATTATTAACCCCTTGCAACTGTTGGTGTCTCGCACCAATCCATTCCTACTCTTTTAATATGCTAGTCTCGAGTTCCCATCTCCATAACATATTTATATTCAAGCACCAGAACAAAAATAAAGTCAATCCACACCAAGGTCGGCCGTCCTAAAGTGTAAATTAACTCAATCCCCATTCCTACCTGACATACCAAATAAATCCCCGAACTATTACAAGCATTCAACCCTACAAGCATTTGCTTAACATTCTACCAGTCCCACAGTCCAGCATCCTAAACTTTAAGTTTAGGATACACTACAGAGATCTAAAGCCTAAGCTCTGGTACCAACTCTGACAGCCCTACCTTCCCCTAAGGCGAACCAAAGGGATCGGCAGACCGCCTGCCCAACTCTCGCCGGGACTCACTATATTCCACAATTTCTTCACAGAAACAAATACTCAAAAATCCATTCTAGATAACATAACCTTGAAGGTACTTCATAATAACATTTACATATCTCCAAAAGTAATTACATAAACTCGTGGATCAAAAGGTCGAGCATTTGGAGTTCAACTTAAATACATTCGCCTCTCCCAAAAGTAAAGAAGATTACAGGTAGATATACCAAACAAACAAACCTAAAATTCCCCAAAATGATCTAATGTTATCCTTGAGCCCTTTTTGCCTCGAATCCTGTTAAGGAGAATAAATACGTGGTATGAGCTTACACCCAGTAAGTATTCCAAGAAACCAAGCAAAACATGAGCAATACCAAAATTAATCATGTTAACACGTAATCAAGAAGCACAGCACCAAGTATAACCACAACCAAATTTAGGAATCAAGAGAATAAAGTTAGGTACATAGTGAGCGATAAACGATAACATTACTTCAAATAAACAATTACTCATTCAAGTAAATCAAATAATGAATAATAAATTAGATCTCAAAGGATACAGGACTCATTGGGAGCCATTTTCCACCTTATAACTTCTAATAAACAATCCCCTACATTTTTCCACCTTATAACCTCCAAACTCCCGCCTTATGACCTCCAAAACGATAAACAATCCCTGAAATTTACTTTCACCTTATAACCTCCAAAACGATAAACAATCCTCGAAATTTAACATTGAACATTATACTCAAGGCCTTCCGGCAAAGAGTTTTGAGCTTTGCACTTATCATTGGTAAGTCATTACCCAGGGCTGTCCAACTGATCCGATCTCGCGATGGCGGGTCTAGGATAAGCTTTTGGCCTACCGGACCTCACGATGGCGGATCCAGGATAGGGTTCCAGCGAAGAGTGAGCTCAATTTAGTCGATACGATAAAGTACACATCGGCCTACATTTATGTACATTTAACATTCAACATTCAACTATACATTATGAACAAGCAATTTATTGAAAATTAATTGAGTTAACGAATCAAGGGAATCACAATAACATGACACTCATTAGTATGCCAATCAAAGAGGCTTTAAAACAAATAATAGCATTTACCCAAATATCATCCATCGTCAAGGAAACATGCATTGGAACACTTACTAAGTTAGCAAAATAACCTCAGGAGTTTGCTCCCAAATTTCCTTTATTTCCTCCTTCCAAGTCTAATGGCAAATGAAATGAAAACATTTAGGATTGACTACCCCAACAAGAGAGACCAAATGCATACTCTAGTTGTTTCTTTGTTTGATAACAATCACAATTTGGATGCACAAAATCGTAAGAGGTCTAATCCAAGGCATGAGTGTAAAACAAATGAAGACTCTTATAAACATAGTAAAATCATGAGTTAAGTAGGTTGGAACACGGCAAAGGAGAATACGAGTCAAAAGGAATAAAAAAAGCCATTATAAAAAGGAAATGAAAATCAACAGGTTTGCCACCCTTCAGCATTTTAATCATAACTGTGGCTGTGGTTATCGGATTAGGATGAATTTTATGGCATTTCAAAGCTAAGACATAGACCTACAATTTTAATGAGAGGTTGAACATCAAATCACACTTAATCAGGGTCGAAATAGCCAAAATCAGAGACACCAGAAAACTATCGGGTAAGGAGCAGGTTGGTCGAGCAGTCTCGGAAGAACGGCAATAACTCGATGTAGAAAAATCAAAATTGAGCTCCGTCAGCGGCATTTAAAACTAGGTTCATAGATCTTTCCAATGGTATAAAGCTTAGACTCTAGTTCAATTCCTATAATCAACAGCAAGTTCGGCAATTTGGCTGAATTCCATTTCTGATTTCTTGTTTAAGTTCATTTCCCCCACACAACTTCTATATACAACCTTTCAAGAATTATTTCCAACTCTTAGTAGAGTGTTTAGCATGCTAGAACATCAAAGAAAGTCATCAATAAAACATCACAAAATTTTAAGCATTTCATCAAACACTTGGTGATTATAAACAAAAGTCTAAGTTCAAGTTTCCAACTACAAGAAGTTCGTCCACAATCATTCCTCCTAGAGCACCTCAATCACTTTAAACTCATCAAACATGCATCTTCTTTGAATTTAAACATAACTAAAGCATAGCTAAGTGAATAAATACCTTGAGAGTTGAGAGAAAAAACCACCCAAAAAACTCCAATTTTCCAACCAAGCTTGATGATCAAGCAACAATCGAAGCTAGGGTTTCACTTGAACATGTTTTTCCTCATCTAAAATTGCTAGAATCAAGCTTAGGGTTTAGTGTTTTCTTGCTTATGGAGTTCGGCCAAAAGGAGAGAGAAGGGAGGGAGTTTTTGGTTCAAATTTTTGAAAACAAGAAGTTAAATAGTTAGCTTAAGTCAAGACATTAGTAGATGATTGACAAGTGTCCTAATTTGGACCATGAATTGGGTTAAAATTCTATGCAATTAGCTTCTAATCCCTCAATTAGAATGTATCCTACTTAATGCCACATAAATTTTATGCAATTTGCTACATGAAACATGTAAAATGAAATTCCAAATTAATGGCATGCTATGTATGCAAAATAAAGTACTTAAAGGAAAATAATGCACTTAATGCTTTCATGGTGCAATCAAGCCATTTTTTTTTTCATTTTCATTTTTTTCTCTGGGTTCCCACAAAATACAAACTTACAAGTGATATATTTGGACAGAAATATTCTTTGTTAGTTGTATAGGTGTGGGAAAAGTGGGTATTGTGAGGTTACTCATTTGAAGGAGTAAAACCTTGGTGAAGGTTACCTCACTTGTAATAGTAGTTCTTAATTGGTTGAGTGAGTTTTCAATTGTAGCTTGTTGAGGGTTAACTAGGATAGTTGTAAAACTCCTTGGCTCAAGACTTTTAGGGTGAGGAATGAGTGAACCTTCACTTGTACAAGTTGGTTAGTTTCGCCAACAATTGAAGAAGCTACTAGTGGATTTTATCCAAATTCAGTGCAATTTGAAAATTTGGTTTGCAATTCTTTCTATATTTCTTTTCTTTATTGCTCAATTGTCATATCTTTATTGTACTTAATTTGACATACTTTTGTGTATACTTGAGAAATAGTTTGTACTTCCTTTATTGGGTGAATTCTTGCTATAATTGATTATCTTGTTAAACAATATAATTCACCCCTCTTAGGTTGCATTTGGAACCAACATAGAAAATATTATCGTTTTGTTGGTATCAATGTGATTGTTGTATGCTATTTACTGACATTAGTTTAATGTGTTTCTTTTCATTTTGTAGAACAATTGTGGGCATTACTTTTTCTCCATTTGACTTTACCTCAATTTCTAAGGTATGATTTCAATTTTGTCTTTAATTTTTAAAATATATTTTAGCATTGGGACCAGAAGAAACACTGGATTTACATTCCATACTTGTGTGACCATAAGTTTTTGTCTTCTGAATATTTTAATGAAACCTGGAATTGTTTTGCACAGTCAATGAGTGCTCTTTAATATATTCAAAATTTACTACTATTAGTTGATACATTCTTAGTTGATAAATAATGGCTATCAACATATTGCGCTCCATGATTATAAGTTGAAACTAGGATGATTTATTGATCATAGATTCTAAAAACTTTAACTTAGTGCTCACAGATGCTAAGAAGTGGTAAAAGAAATAGTACAATTATGACTAAATTTGTGACTCATTCTTTATGGAGTCAGTTGAGCAAAAAACTAAGTACTTTGTCAACATTTTATGCTACAGGTTTCAATAGTTAAGCTATTAGTGCATGTGTTTGTTTGAAAGTTTAAGATCTTTTAGTTTGGTTCCTTCTCTTCCCTTTTTTTTTTTGTGCTTACAGGTTATATGTTGGTTGAGATAGTATTGCAGATCTCTATACTAGAAAAGGGATCCAAATGTCTCCCTACTTACAACAATTTACCATGAACATCAAATGAAATTGTACTAAAACCCATCTTGACAATTTTTTCATCTTAATAAATGATGTGCATAATTTTTATTACAAGTTTCTATTATTCATCTTTTTAGTAGCCACTTTGTCCAAGTATTATTGTTCTTTTAGATGAATTGGGAATGATTGTTGTGGGAGGTAGTTTTACTTTCTATGAGATCTCATGAAAGAGGAGCATTTTGTGATGACTTTGTATTTCTAGTGATGACGATCTCATCACAAGAAGTTCTCAATAGTTCTTCCAATGTTAGCATTTGTGACGAGGGAACCTTTTTGTGATGGCAGGGTTCGACTTTTAATGATAGCATGTCGTCACAAATTCTTCTCTTTTTTGATAATTTGTCTCATGCCACAAACATTTTAGTGATGATGAGTAGGTGTTCATCACAAAAAGGTTTTAGCCATGAGTTATCTAGGATGAGGCTTTGGTGACAAAGTAGTCGTCAAGAAAGCTTCTTATGATGAATATCTGACATTTTCTAACAAATTTCTATCATCACGAAAAACCCTTTTTTGTAGTGATATAATTGGGAAACCAAATTTCGCAGCTTGTGATAGGGTGCATATTAGTCGTTAATTTTGTTAATATTTCCTAATTAGTTGGACTAAATATTACACTACTTGGTGGATTCTACTTAATTTTTTTGTTTGGTGATAATTGTAGGAATTGGGAATGAAAGAGGTGTGAGAAGCAATTTTTCCAAAAGACTTCCCTGCAGTTAGGCGTGGGTGCGTCTAACTCCTGCCTTCGAATTTGGGACAGTCAGGATTTTGTGCGCGTGGAAAGCTTCCAAAGAAGTGATGAGTCTAATTCCGAGTCATGCTGGATATATTCTTTTCCTATGCTAATTAGTAGTTAGTTGGTATTAGGAAACTTTCTTAGTCTTTATTATTATTGGAATACCTTTTAGATTTGGAAACTACCAGTTTTTTACTTCTATTAGGAGTTTCCTAATTGATTAGTACGGGAGGAATCTAGGTGTTAGTACTTGGACTATTTCCTTATTGCTGCCGACTATTCTTTTTGATTGGGGGGCCTGACTATTCTCTTTGATTGGTGACTATTCCTATTTTGGCTGCAGACAAGAAATGAAGCCATAGTGCTTTTCTCTCGTTAGTTACTTCAAGAATGAACATGATGATTTTTCATCTTTTCCTTTCAGTTCTGTGCGAGATTTTCTCTATGAGGCGCGGCTAAATTCTTAATCTAGTAAAAAATCAACTCATTGACGTAGTCCTAATTATTTGTGAGATCTAACTGATTTATTACTTATTTAATTAATTAATTAATATATTAATATTTGTCCATTCTCTGTTTTACGTTCTTGTGATTATTTTGTTAGTTGAATGTCAAGGACCCGATATTCAAAGTAACCTAATAATCGACTCCCAAATTAATCTACTAAATCTGTAATTGTTTAGTCGGTTAATATTAGTGGTGACTAATGCTAATACACATTAGGAGAACGTGCAACCTAACTTAAACAACCCTCTTAGTGTGTTGTTGGTTATGACAGGTGTCGAGCCTGTACAATAATAATTAATAGACCTAATGCCAATAAAAATAACCAAAAGCTAATCCAGTGCTGGAGCGGGACTCGGATGTGCAATGGGTTGCGGCTTCACCCCGATTCCAAGGGTATACTTGATCCGATATACGGAATTAGTTAATTTTGTATAGTGGCAAATAGGGTGCGTCTCCACGTGGAGGGAAAATTAACTCCTTTTTCAAGTTACAGGAAATGGGGGATTTTGGGAATTGAATACTAAACAAATATTAACTAATTAATCAACAATGAGAAATAATTAAAAGAAGATAATTAATGGGAAAAACTCTAGCCAAGGATACACTTCAGAAATGGTTCAAATAACTGATCATTGATGCAAATATAATTCCAACATTCATTGATAAACAGGTTTTTCACTGCCGATACGATCTGACAGCAGTCTCTCCTTATTGTTTCGATAGCCAAGGTACGACCATTGACTATTTCCCTAATCCAGGAATAACCCTAGGTACGACCATAGGATTTAATTCCTAATTGCATTAAAAATTAGAGAAACCCTGTTCTAATTAACAAACACGCTACGAGGGTTCATTTAAATTAGATTGTATATTTCCCTGACACAAAACCAATTATGCCAGTTGCTACCGGGATTAAAGTAATCAAACAATTACGGATTCAACTACTCTAATTAGCAAATAGATTATGTGAATAATCAAATATTGCGCATCTATTCAATCACACACAATAATCACCACCAATAAAAGTAGAAAATATACAAATACCAATGAATAGGAGAAATAAATAAAATCGATTAGATCTCACAGTAAAAGTTGAACCAAATCCTCAGTTGTTCCCTTGACTAGAAATAGGAAATTAGCCCTCCATTAATGGAGAACAAACCATGCAAAATTCGTTGGAAGCTTTTCCACAATTTCTTTCCCAGGTAACGAAAGAAAAGACAACGAAGAGCTACTGTTTTTCCTTCACCAAAAACCTCGAAAAGCAATTACAAAGGAAGTTGTTGGCTCCTGAGGCACACGGCAGAAGATATAAAAATAAGAGAAAAAATGTCTTCCTACTCCTTGAAAGAAACGAAAGAAAACCTAAAGTACTAATTGCACTTGTCTGTTGTTCTTTTTTCCTTTTATACTACTAACTCTAATTTCCAAAAATAACAATCCTAATCCAACTACTACTAGCCTTCTCAAATAAAGGCCAAAAGCTTTTTACAAAGTGAAATTTTCCTAATTTAAATAGTTCTTGGACTTCAACTCGAATTAGGAAACTTCCTTATATCCATACCACCTAATCTTCTTCAAAATCACCAATTAAGCCCGTTTTGCTCCAATTCCTGGAATTAACACAAAATACCAAATATAAGTAGAATCAATTAATTAAAACAATATTTGGTATAAATATAAAGGAAAATAGGAACAAATATATCAACAAAATACACCTCATCAACTCCCCCACACCTAATTCATGCTTGTCCTCAAGCATAACCAAGCTCAGAAATACAATCAAGAATTCAAGTATTTCGCAGCAACCCAAATTAGCATAAATAACTTATACTCTCAACAACTTAAGTGGAGTCAAAATATGCCAAATTTAACAGTCCTCACAAGTTATAGGCACTCATCACTCACAAGTGTATAAATGGGAATTTTAACTCTCAGAACGACACCATGGAGCGACATTACCATATGCTTGCTCCTATATCATATCTCCACCACTAAGAGTGAATGTGACACAAAAATCAAAGGGACTTTAAAAGGGTTGTAATGGGGCTTAGGTTAAGAGTAGGTCAAAAGTAAGTGAGAAGGTGAAAATATGTCAAGCAAATGCCAAAATCCAACGTGAAAGAAACTCCAAATTCACAATAACAAGGCACACTCCCATCCATTTACTTAGCAAGTACTTAGTAAGGGCAAAACATGTTCTCTTTTTTTCTTTTTTTTCTTGTTTTTTTGTTTTGTTTTTTTTGTTTTTTTTTTTTTTGCACGTTTCTTCTTCTTCTTCTTTTTTTTCACTTCATGTCATTTTTTTCACTTTCCTACATATACAAACATTGTAAAATAACTCATATTCCAACACTTGCTATGGTACTTTTCTTGCCTTCAATTCAAGCTCGGGAGTTTCACGTAGTTAAACTAAGACATTGCCTTGACATAAGGTTTCAAAAGAAAGTCAAAAGAGAGGTAACGAGGTAATAAATGCAGTTTTTTTTTTGTTTTTTTTAGAAGAAAAAGGTTAAGGCTCAAAAGGGGTCTTCTAGGGTAAACTGAATAAGGCGAGTTTTTCAAAGAAAGTCAAAAATGGCTAAATCCTAGGTGCCCTTATCATTTCAATGCATCAAAACATTGTCTAAATGCCATTTCATGGTTGAACATGGGATAGTTTTGGGTCACGTGGTATCTTCTAAAGGCATTGAGGTAGACAAAGCTAAGATAGATCTTATCTTTTCTCTACCTTACCCCGCAAGTGTGCGGGAAGTACGTTCTTTCTTAGGTCACGCAGGTTTCTATCGAAGATTCATCAAAGATTTCTCAAAGATTGGAGCTCCGTTGTTCAAACTTCTGCAAAGGACATGCCATTTGAATTCAATGAGGATTGCAAGCGGGGGCATTGAACAAGTTAAAGAACTATTGACCTCACCTCCAATCATTCAACCTCCAGATTGGAGTCTCCCATTTGAGATTATGTGTGATGCAAGTGATACGGCAGTGGGAGCAGTCTTGGGGCAAAAAGTAGGAAAAGCCGCTCATGCAATTTTTTATGCTTCAAAGGCATTGAATGAAGCCCAACTGAATTATTCCACCACAGAAAAGGAGCTTCTGGCTGTGATATTTGCTTTGGAAAAATTTAGATCTTACTTATTAGGGGCTAAAGTGATTGTTTATTCTGACCATGCAGCGTTGCGGTATTTGATGACCAAGAAAGAAGCAAAGCCAAGGTTGATTCGGTGGATATTACTCTTGCAAGAGTTTGACCTCGAAATTCGAGATAAAAAAGGGGCTAAAAATTTAGTTGCTGATCATCTGAGCCGTCTGCCGACTGCACGGGATGACTTCTCTTTAAGGGAGACTTTCCCTGATGAGCATTTATTTTCTGTGAAATCACCCCTTCCTTGGTATGCAGATTTGGTAAACTATTTGGTCACTAATCAATTTCCTACAGATTGGTCCAAGGCCAAGAAAGACAAGCTAAAAGTGATGCTAAATATTTCATCAGGACGACCCTACCTTTGGAAGCACTGTGCAGATCAGGTGATGCGCCGTTGTTTAAGTGACTCTGAATTTATCTCCATTCTAAGTTTTTGTCACTCTTATGCATGTGGGGGTCATTTTGGGCCTAAAAGAACAGCCCATAAGGTGTTGGAAAGTGGTTTTTATTGGCCTACCCTGTTTAGAGATGCATACTTGTTTTGCAAATCATGTGATAAATGTCAAAGGGTAGGAAATATTTCCCGTAGAGACCAAATGCCTCAAAATCCCATATTCTTTTGTGAAATTTTGAAGTGTGGGTATTGACTTTATGGGGCCATTTCTTCTTATGGTTATCTCAGACATTCTACTAGCTGTTGACTATGTTTCAAAGTGGGTGGAAGCAAAAGCCACCCGGACTAACGATTCTAAAGTAGTCACAGAGTTCGTGAAATCTCTCATTTTTGTCCGCTTCGGGGTGCCTCGAGCTATGATCAGTGATAGAGGAAAGCACTTTTGCAATAGGGTGATTGCAACTCTACTCCGCAAATACGGGGTCGTTCACAAAGTGTCTACATCCTATCACCCTCAAACGAATGGGCAGGCTGAAATTTCTAATAAAGAAATTAAGTCCATTCTAGAAAAGATGGTTCGTCCTGATAGGAAAGACTGGAGTTCTAGATTGGAGGATGCGCTTTGGGCCTACAGGACCGCATATAAGACACCTATTGGGATGTCTCCCTATAGGTTGGTTTTTGGGAAGCCGTGCCACCTTCCTGTGGAGTTGGAACACAAGGCGTTTTGGGCAGTTAAGGAGTGTAATATGAACTTGGATGAAGCAGGAGTGCAAAGGAAGCTTCAACTACAGGAACTAGAAGAATTACGGAATGATGCATATGAGAGTGCCATGGTCTACAAAGAGAGGAATAGAGCTTTCCATGATCAACACATCTCCCGGAAGACTTTTGAGATTGGACAAAAAGTTCTTCTATACCATTCCAAGTTAAAGCTCTTCCCAGGTAAATTGCGCTCTCGTTGGATAGGCCCTTTTGTTATTACTAATGTTTTCCACTATGGTGCAGTAGAAATTCAGAGCTTGAAGACAAACGCAAAATTTGTGGTTAATGGCCATCGTCTCAAGCCTTACTATGAAGGTTTTCAAGTGGAAGTAGTAGAAACAATGAATCTGGAGGATCCTCCCTACTTGGATTGAAGTGAAATCTCATTTTGTCTAGCCAAAGACACTAAAGAAAGGCGCTTTTGGGAGGCAACCCAACGTTTCTGTTATATTGTTACTCCTTTGAGTTCTTTTTAGTTTAAATTTTTAAGTTTCATTACGTAATTTCTCTTGGTAGGGGGCACTTGGTTGCACGTACAAAGTGTGGTCATTCTTGGTTTTGACATTGTTTTAATGGGGTGGACAGAAGACTCTTAGTCGTCAGGACGTGCCCACGTCCCGATGACTAGTGCAATTTCAAAGATGCAGTAGGCACAACAGAAGACTTCTCATGGTCAGGACGTGCCCGCGTCACGAGTCATATTGCCATTCAGAATTTTTCAAGGTGCCCACCAGAAGACTCTTCAGTGTCAGGACGTGCCCACGTCGTGACACCTGATACGTTTTTTTCAAGAAAAAAATTGGGTCGACCAGAAGACTTTCCTTGGTCAGGACGTGCCCACGTCAAGAGTCCCACAGCCATTCAGAAGTCCTACACGCCCCAACCAGAAGACTTCCATTACTCAGGACGTGCCGTCCAGAAGGATCTAACTTTTACAAAAAAAAAAAAAACATCAAAATCCCTATTTTTTTTCTTTTCTTTTCCTCTTTCTTTCCCTTCTTTCTTTTTCTTCTTTCTTTCTTCTCTTTCCTTTTTCTTCCCTCTTCCCGATCATCAACCACCGCCGCGTCAGCTTTCATCGCCGCTACTTCGAAGCTTCATCCCGATCAGCCGCTGCTGGAAATAACGCCGCCATCACTTGTTGCTACTGCTGCTGACCGAAGCTCCGTCGCCGTCGCGCCTGAAGCCCATCTGAAGATCGCGTGCTGCCTCGGTTCTTCTTCGCCAGTTGCCACCGCTTGCTTCGCGGCGGTGAGTAATATTCCCCGCCGTTCTTTGCCAGCGCATCACTTGTTGCCGAATGCTTTGTTGATCTCACGGTTCTTGCCGCTCTCTTCCTCGACATAACACCGGCTGCCGAAGCTCATCCGAGGTCGACCGCAGCTGCTGGGCGTCGCACGTTTAACTCATCACTGCCACTGTTACTGTCGTTCCCTGCTCCATCATTACCACCGGTCACCGCATTGTTTCCCAGGCTGCGCGATTGTTCTTTGCCCTCCGGTTGCTGCTACTAGAAGAACCAATCTTCACCATTGCCGCTACCGCAAATCCATACCAACCGGAGCGTCATCCACAGTCACCATTTGGTGACTTTGAGGTTCTCGCTTTTCCTATCCACATGTAGCGATGTGACTTTTCCCATTCGTAGCTGAGGCCAGATGTTTTGTGATTATATTGGGTTGCTTTCAGTCTATATTTTGCAACTCTTGTGCTGTTGGTGCCGTTACAATTGGGGATTTAGTGGTGAATTTCATATTCTGATTTTGCTTTCACACTTTGGGGTTAGATTCCGTTTGAAGGTCATATTATTTGTTCATTGGCTAGCTAAATTGACTATTTGGCCTTGATGGAAGTTGCGTGGTCGAGCTTGAATTGTGAATTGGGCTTGTGACCTTGCTTTTGCTTGTTTTACTATCTTTGTCACCTAATGGCGTGAACGCAAGTCAACAAGACATCCAAAGCCACGTGGGCTTTCCTCCGCCTTTTCCCCCCGGCCCTTAGCCTGCCATTTCCACCCTCCGTGATCAGGGGAGTATTCCTATCCTCCTTTTTCTCTTGTTCTTTACTTGTTACCTTGAGGACAATGTAATATTTAGGTGTGGGGGAGGGTTTTGAGTGGCTAGCATGTGTGCATATTGCTTATTTTTCGTTGTTAATTTCATTTACTATGATGAAATGTACAATCAAGATGCGAGTTTGAGTAGTAAATCCAGGCTAGTTAAATTTCTTATTCTTCTTGATGACTTATTTGGGTGATAAATGTGCTGAGTTTGCCAGATTTGAACCACCTTGTGAGCTTTTGAGCTTTGTGATGAGCATTTTAATCATATCTTTTTTCATATTCTGCTCTACCTTCGTTTGTTGTGTGGTTAACGCGCATGGTTTGTCATTCTAGAACTTGCTCTATTATGCATGTCGAGGCCACATTTTTCGTTGAATTCGATGCATTGAAATGATAAGGGCACCTAGGATTTAGCCATTTTTGACTTTCTTTGAAAAACTCGCCGTATTCAGTTTTACCCTAGAAGACCCCTTTTGAGCCTTAACCTTTTTCTTCTAAAAAAAAAAAAAAAAAAAAAACTGCATTTATTACCTTATTACCTCTCTTTAGACTTTCTTTTGCAGCCTTATGTCAAGGCAATGTCTTAGTTTAACTATGTGAAATTCCCAAGTTTTAAGTTGAAGGAAAGAAAGAACCATAGCAAGTAATGGAATGTGAGTTGTTTTACAATGTTTGTATATGCAGAAAAGTGGAAAAATGACATGAAGAAAAAAAAAAAAGAAGAAAAGTGCAAAAAAAAAAAAAAACCAAAAAAAAAAAAGAAAGAAGAAAGAAGAAAAAAAAAGGAACATGTCTTGCCATTGCTAAGTACTTGCTGAGTAAATGGAAGGAAGTTATGCCTTGTTATTGTGAATTTGGAGTTTCTTTCACATAGTGAATTTTGGCATTTTCTTGACATATTTTCACCTTCTCACCTACTTTTGACCTACCCTTAACCTAAGCCCCATTACAACCCTTTAAAGTCCCTTTGATTTTTGTGTCACATTCACTTTTAGTGGTGGAGATATGATATAGGAGCAAGCATATGGTAACGTCGCTCCATGGTGTCGTTTTGAGAGTAAAATTTTCCTTTATACACTTGTGAGTGATGAGCGTTTTATAACTTGTGAGGACTGTTGAATTTGGCATATTTTGACTTCACTTAAGTTGTTGGGAGTATAAGTTAGTTATGCTAATTTGGGTTGCTGCGAAATACTTGAATTCTTGATTGTATTTCTGAGCTTGGTTATGCTTGAGGACAAGCATGAATTAGGTGTGGGGGAGTTGATGAGGTGTATTTTGTTGATATATTTGTTCCTATTTTCCTTTATATTTATACCAAATATTGTTTTAATTAGTTGATTCTACTTATATTTGGTATTTTGTGTTAATTCCAGGAATTGGAGCAAAACGGGCTTAATTGGTGATTTTGAAGAATATTCGGGATGGACACAAGAAAGTTTCCTAATCCGAGTTGAAGTCAAAGAGCTATTTAAATTAGGAAAATTTCACTTTGTAAAGGGGCTAGTAGTAGTTGGATTAGGATTGTTATATGGGGAAATTAGAATTAATAGTAAAAAAAAAGAAAAGAAAACAACGGACAAGGAGGTTGATTAGTACTTTGAGGTTTTTTTATCTTCGCTACTGGAACGTCTTCTTTTCTTGACTAGTTGTTTGCTTCTATCCTGGTGCGCTCTACGAAACAATCAGGACAAGAGTTGACCAAGACAAGCAATTGCCTTTCTCATCTTTTCTCGCCGACAACTGGAAGAATACAAGAATACAAGATACAAGAAACAAGAAACGGAAAATCGTCAATCAGCCCTTTTACCGTCCGTTTCTTTCACGCCGCAATTGAGAAGGCTTCTACGGATTTTCTTCATGATTTGTTCTCCATTAATGGAGGGCTAATTTCTTATTTCTAGTCAAGGAAACAAGCGAGGATTTGGTTCAACTTTACTTTGTGAGATCTAATCGATTTTATTTATTTCTTCTATTCATTGGTATTTGTATGTTTTACGCTTTTTGATTATAGTGATGGGTGTGTGATTAAATAGGTGTACAATATTTAATTATTCACGTGATCTATTTGCTAATTAGAGTAATTGAATCCGTAATTGTTTGATTACTTTAATCCCTGTAGCCGGCATAGTGGTTTTGTGTCGTGGAAATATACAATCTAATTTAAATGAACCCTCGAAGGCGTGTTTGTTAATTAGAAACAGGGGTTTCTCTAATTTTAATGCAATTAGGAATTAAATCCTATGGTCGTACCTAGGGTTATTCTGGATTAGGGAAATAGTCAATGGTGGGTACCTTGGCTATCAAACAATAAGGAGAGACTGCTGTCAGATCGTATCGGCAGTGAAAAACCTGTTTATCAATGAATGTTGGAATTATATTTGCATCAATGATCAGTTATTTGAACCATTTCTGAAGTGTATCCTTGGTTAGAGTTTTTCTCATTAATTCTCTCTCTTAATTCCTAGTTGGTTAATTAGTTAATATTTTGTTAGCATACAATTCTCAAAATTCCCCCCAATTCTTGTCACTTGAAAAAGGAGTTAATTTTCCCCAGTCCCTGTGGAGACGACCCTATTTGCCACTGTATACAAAATTAACTAATTCTGGTATATCGGATCAAGTATACTCCTTGGAATCAGGGTGAAGCCAGTAACCCATTGCACATCCGGAGTCCCTGCTCCAGTACCTGGGATTAGCTTTTGGTTATTTTTATTGGCATTAGGTCTATTAATTATTATTGTACAGTCTCGACACCTGTCAATTTTTGACGCTCATGGTTTGTCATTCTAGAACTTGCTCTATTATGCGTGTCGAGGCCACAATTTTTGGACTTACTGGTGCCTGAATTAATTACTCCTTTTTGGGTTTATTTTATTTTATTTTATTTTATTTTATTTGTATTTCTGGTATCTTTGCTAGTTTATGCCTCGTTCTTCCCGCACAGGTGAATTGATATACGATCCAGAGGTTGAGAAGACAGCGCGTAGGCTAAGAAAAGAGACTAGACAACACAAGGAAGGGCAGTCGTCTACAACATCTCCTGGGCTTAACTTGGCAATTGGATTAGCACAATCTTTAACTGATTCTTCTAGTGATTCGGAACAAGAGGAGTACATTATGGCCAATACTAGGACACTCAGGGAGTTGGCTGCCCCAGATTTGACTCAACAACCCCTTTGCATAACTTTCCCAAATTTGGCTGAAAACACTTCGTTTGAGTTAAAATCTGGCTTGATTCACCTCTTACCATCTTTTCATGGACTTTCAGGTGAAGAACCCCACAAGCATCTCCAAGAATTTGATGTGGTTTGCTCGAGTATGAAACCACACGGAGTTCTTGAAGAACAAATAAAACTTGAGCATTCCCATTTTCATCGAAGGATGACCAAGGACTGGTTATACTACCTACCAGCTGGTAGTATTACAACATGGGTGCAGTTGAAGAAAAAGTTTTTGGAAAAATATTTTCCTGCTTCTAGAGCTGCTAGTCTAAGAAAAGAGATATGCATAAAAACAGATCTGGGAGTCATCAGATGAGTCGGAGAGGTTCAATAAATTGTGCACTAGATGTCCACAACATCAAATTAGTGAACAATTATTGATCCAAGATACTTCTATGAGGGACTACTACTTTGACTGACTGACCGAAACATCATCGATGCTGCAAGTGGAGGGGCATTAGCAAATAAGACCCTTAGCCAAGCATGGGTGCTAATAGAAGAAATGGCAGAGAATTCACAACAGTTTGGCATCCGTGAGAGTTCATCCATCCGTAGAGTAAATGAAGTGGAGGTGTCTTCTATGCAACAACAGTTGTCCGAACTGACAACCTTTGTTCGGCAACTAGCTGTAGGAAATGCCCAACAAGCCAAGGTGTGTGGGATTTGCACAAATGTGGGCATTCAACGACTTCGCCCTTAATGTTACAAGAAGAGAGAGTTGAACAAGTAAATATGGCTGGTGGCGTGCCCACGTCCCAAAGACAATATGACCCATATTCGAACACATACAATCCGGGGTGGAGAGATCATCCCAATTTCAGCTATGGGAACAGGCAGCCGGGTTCATTTTCAAATCGCCCCCTAGGATTTCAGCAACCGTACCAGCCTGTGCCTCAACCTCCCTTCTAATTCATCAAATCGTCTCTTGAAGATATAGTTAAGAGCCTGGCTTCTAGCACCTTACAGTTCAGAAAAGCGGACTCCAGTATACAAAATCTGGATGCAAATGAGTGAGTTAGCCAGCTGTCAATCGTTTAAGCCAAGGTGGATGGGAGATTACCTTCACACTGGGTGAATCCCAAGAATGTGAGTGCCATGACCCTCGGAAGTAGGAAAGAAGTCAAAGGTCCCAAGCCAGTGATTCCCAAGGACAAAATGAGGATCAAATTGAGAGGAATTAGAAGAAGAAGGATTAGGCAAGAAGGCTCCGAGGTAACTCACTCAGTTATCAAAGTTAAGGCTACTCCACCACCCTTCCCTAGTAGATTGGAAAAGCCAAGAAAGCAAGAGAAGGAAAAGGAAATCCTAGAGGTGTTTCAGTAAGTACAAATAAACATCCCTCTTTGGATGCAATCAGCGAGGTGCCAAATGCCAAGTTCTTGAAGAACTTGTGCGTCAATAAAAGAAAGTTAAGGGGAGATGAAAGAGTTGTAGTGGAGAGAAGCGTATCGGCAGTGTTGCAAAGCTCCCACCTAAATGTGGTGATCCGTATGTTCATCATCCCTTGTAAAATTGGAAATTCTAGAACTAGAGGTGCCATGCTAGATTTAGGGGCTTAATGTCATGCCTAAATCAATATTTGATTCATTAAACCTAGGCCCATTAAAGGAAACGGGAGTGATAATTCAATTGGCTGATCGTACAAATGTTTATCCTGAGGGTTTAATTGAGGATGTTTTAGTTCAAGTTGAAGGACTAGTTTTTCCTGCTGATTTCTATGTGCTTGATATGGGTGACAGGAATTCTCCAAATCCATCACCTGTTTTGTTAGGAAGACATTTTTTCTCTTATTTTTATATCTTCTGCCGTGTGCCTCAGGAGCCAACAACTTCCTTTGTAATTGCTTTTCGAGGTTTTTGGTGAAGGAAAAACAGTAGCTCTTCGTTGTCTTTTCTTTCGTTACCTGGGAAAGAAATTGTGGAAAAGCTTCCAACGAATTTTGCATGGTTTGTTCTCCATTAATGGAGGGCTAATTTCCTATTTCTAGTCAAGGGAACAACTGAGGATTTGGTTCAACTTTTACTGTGAGATCTAATCGATTTTATTTATTTCTCCTATTCATTGGTATTTGTATATTTTCTACTTTTATTGGTGGTGATTATTGTGTGTGATTGAATAGATGCGCAATATTTGATTATTCACATAATCTATTTGCTAATTAGAGTAGTTGAATCCGTAATTGTTTGATTACTTTAATCCCGGTAGCAACTGGCATAATTGGTTTTGTGTCAGGGAAATATACAATCTAATTTAAATGAACCCTCGTAGCGTGTTTGTTAATTAGAACCAGGGTTTCTCTAATTTTTTAATGCAATTAGGAATTAAATCCTATGGTCGCATACCTAGGGTTATTCCTGGATTAGGGAAATAGTCAATGGTCGTACCTTGGCTATCGAAACAATAAGGAGAGACTGCTGTCAGATCGGATATGAAAAAACCTGTTTATCAATGAATGTTGGAATTATATTTGCATCAATGATCAGTTATTTGAACCATTTCTGAAGTGTATCCTTGGCTAGAGTTTTCCCATTAATTATCTTCTTTTAATTATTTCTCATTGTTGATTAATTAGTTAATATTTGTTTAGTATTCAATTCCCAAAATCCCCATTTCGTAACTTGAAAAGGTTAATTTTCCCCCACGTGGAGGCGACCCTATTTGCCACTTGTATACAAAATTAACTAATCTACGGTATATCGGATCAAGTATACTCCTTGGAATCGGTGAAGCCGGTAACCCATTGCACATCCGAGTCCCCGCTCCAAGCACTGGATTAGCTTTTGGTTATTTTATTGGCATTAGGTCTATTAATTATTATACAGGCTCGACACTGTCAATTTTACCCGCTGCCAATCCACACCAACGGGCGTCATCCAGTCACCACTTGGTGACTTTCAGGTTCTCAATTTTCTTCCTACCCAGTAGCTGATGACAGAGATTTCCTGTAGTAGCTGAGGCCAGATGATTTGTGATTATATTGGGTTGCTTGGAGTCCATATTTTGCACCTATTCTGTTGTTGGTGCCATTTAATCTGGTTTTCTGATAAATTGGGTATTTCTTGCATGGTCGAGTTTGAATTTTGAATTGGGCGTGTGACCTTGCTTTTGCTTGTTTTACTATCCTTGTCACCTAATGGCGTGAACGCAAGACAACAAGACATCCAAAGCCATGTGCGCTTTCCTCCGCCTTTTCCTCCTACGCCTTAGCCTGCCATTTCCACCCTCCGTGATCAGGGGAGTAGTCTTATCCTCCTTTTTCTCTTGTTCTTTGCTTGTTCCATTGAGGACAATGTATTGTTTAGGTGTGGGGGAGGGTTTTGAGTGGCTAGCATGTGTGCATATTGCTTATTTTTCGTTGTTCATTTTCATTGACTATGATGAAATGTACAATCAAGATGCGAGTTTGAGTAGTAAATCCAGGCTAGTTAAATTTCTTATTCTTCTTGATGACTTATTTGGGTGATAAATGTGCTGAGTTGACAAATTTAACCCACATAGTGAGCTTTTGAGCTTTGTGAAGAGCATTTTAATTATATATTTACTCATATTCTACTCTACCTTCGTTTGTTGTGTGGTTAACGCTCATGGTTTGTCATTCTAGAACTTGCTCTATTATGCGTGTCGAGGCCACAATTTTTGTTGAATTTGATGCATTGAAATGATAAGGGCACCTAGGATTTAGCCATTTTTGACTTTCTTTGAAAAACTCGCCTTATTCAGTTTACCCTAGAAGACCCCTTTTGAGCCTTAACCTTTTTCTTCTAAAAAAAAAAAAACAAAAAAAAAACCTCCGATTTTTTTGTTTTTCTCTTTTCTTTGTTTCCTTTTCTTTGTATGCTTTCAGCAATTTCTATAAAAATAAATAAATAAAAAACAATCCCTTAAGTCCAAATCCCTTAAGTCCAAAAATTGTGGCCTCGACACGCATAATAGAGCAAGTTCTAGAATGACAAACCATGAGCGTTAACCACACAACAAACGAAGGTAGAGCAGAATATGAGTAAATATATAATTAAAATGCTCTTCACAAAGCTCAAAAGCTCACTATGTGGGTTAAATTTGTCAACTCAGCACATTTATCACCCAAATAAGTCATCAAGAAGAATAAGAAATTTAACTAGCCGGATTTACTACTCAAACCGATCTTGATTGTACATTTCATCATAGTCAATGAAAATGAACAACGAAAAATAAGCAATATGCACACATGCTAGCCACTCAAAACCCTCCCCCACACCTAAACAATACATTGTCCTCAATGGAACAAGCAAAGAACAAGAGAAAAAGGAGGATAGGACTACTCCCCTGATCACGGAGGGTGGAAATGGCAGGCTAAGGCGTAGGAGGAAAAGGCGGAGGAAAGCGCACATGGCTTTGGATGTCTTGTTGTCTTCATGCTCACGCCATTAGGTGACAAGGATAGTAAAACAAGCAAAAGCAAGGTCACGCAATTCAAAATTCAAACTCGACCATGCAAGAAATACCCAATTTATCAGAAAACCAGATTAAATGGCACCAACAACAGAATAGGTGCAAAATATGGACTCAAAGCAACCCAATATAATCACAAATCATCGGCCTCACTACGGAAATCTCACATCATACCTGGGTAGGAAGAAAATTGAGAACCTGAAAGTCACCAAGTGGTGACTGTGGATGACGCTCCGGTTGGTGTGGATTGGCGGCAAAGGTAAGATTGGTGCTTCCACCGAACCGAGGGAGCAAGAAGCAATGCGGCAACGGTGAGTTGTGGAGTAGTGAGTCACGACTTCCCAGCAATGGAAGCATCAAGCAAGAATGAAGTAACGGTGGCCACGGGAATGGAGTAAGTCCAGCGGCAGCAACATCGAGCACCAGCATTCGCGACGGCAGAGGTTGCTGAATTGGATCGCATGCGCAGCGATGGCGATGTTGACAGAGTCTCAACAACAGAATAAGCGGAGCAAATGGGTCTCTTCCAAGAGGCGGTTCAGATCCAGGCTTCGAAGTAGCATTGATGAAGGTTAAGGGGCAATCGACAGCGACATTCGGCGATCTTCAGATGGGCTTCAACAGGGGCACCTGTTGAGGTGACTCTGAGTCGCTAACAAATGAAGAATGAGCTCCAATGGACAATGGAGATGGAAGAGAAGACAGAAGAAGTATGCTGAATAGTCTCCAAAGGGTGGTGAAGGGTCAAGGAAGAAGAAAAGGGAAGGAAAGAAAAGAAAGAAAGAAGAAAAAGAAAGAAGAGAGAAAGAGGAAAGAAAAGGAAAAAGAAAAAAAATAGGGATTTGGACTTAAGGGATTGTTTTTTATTTATTTATTTTTATAGAAATTGCTGAAAGCATACAAAGAAAAGGAAACAAAGAAAAGAGAAAAACAAAAAAATCGGAGGTTTTTTTTTTTTTAATGATCCTTCGGACGCACGCCCCGAGTAATGGAAGTCTGGTTGGGGCGTGGGACTCCGAATGGGCTGGACTCTGATGGCACCCGACCAAGGAAAGTCTTCGGTCGACCAATTTTTTCTTGAAAAAAAAGCGTGTCAGTGTCCGCGGCACGCCCGACACTGAAGAGTCTTCTGGTGGCCACCTTGAAAAATTCTGAACGGCAATATGACTCGTGACGTGGGCACGTCCTGACAAGACGAAGTCTTCTGCCCACCAAATTGCATCGAAGTCAAAACTAAGAATGACCACCACTTTGTACTTGCAACCAAGTGCCTCCTACCAAAAGAAATTTACTTAATTGCTACTTAACAACTTAAACTAAAAATTCAAATAATTAACAACATAAAAAGAATCCTTGGGTTGCCTCCCAAGTAGCGCCTTTCTTTAATGTCTTTGGCTAGACATAACCATCTTTACTCAAGGAGGGTAAAATTTTCAATTCTTTTCACGGCTTTTTGCTTGTTCACGATAGCCCTCATATGTAGAGTAGTCTTTGAACTCATGAACTGTGCTACTCTTCCGATTCGAAGGTGATCTCAAGTGGGCAAACAATGGCTTGATACTTACTTAATTGCTCACATGTTTGGCCACCATGACTTTTGGATTTTCCCCCGCCATTCAACTCAAATGCCTTGCACAACATGTGGTTAGTTACATTGGTAGCAAATAATGGAGTGATACTGTAGGGATGTTTCTTTACATCAAAAACATTGAAGTAAATAATTTCTCCATCAAATTCCATTGTGAGTGTACCCTTACTAACATCAATCTTAGTTTGGGCAGTACTCATAAATGGTCTCCCTAACAAAACGGTGATGGATTTGGAGAATTCCCTCACCCATATCAAAGCACATAGAAATCAGCAGAAAACTAGTCCTTCAACTTGAACTAAAACATCCTCAATTAAACCCTCGGGATAAACATTTGCGACGATCAGCCAATTGAATTATCACTCCCGTTTCCTTTAATGGGCCTAGGTTTAATGAATCAAATATTGATTTAGGCATGACATTAACAGAAGCCCCTAAATCTAGCATGGCACCTCTAGTTCTAGAATTTCCAATTTTACAAGGGATGATGAACATACCTGGATCACCACATTTAGGTGGGAGCTTTCTTTGCAACACTGCCGATACGTTCTCTCCCACTACAACTCTTTCATCTCCCCTTAACTTTCTTTTATTGACCTTTAAGTTCTTCAAGAACTTGTGCATTTTGGCACCTCCTCGCTTGATTGCATCCAGTGAGGGATGTTTATTTGTACTTTTACGAAACACCTCTAGGATTTCCTTTTCCTTCTTTCTTGGCTTTCCAATCTACTAGGGAAGTGGTGGAGTAGCCTTAACTTTGATAACCGAGTCGAGTTACCTCGGGGAGCCTTCTTGCCTAATCCTTCTTCTTCTAATTCCCTCTGAATTTGATCCTCATTTTTGTCCTTGGGAATCACTGGCTTGGGACCTTTGACTTCTTTCCCCAGGGTCATGGCACTCACATTCTTGGGATTCACCTCAGTGGAAGGTAATCTCCCATCCACCTTGGCTTCTAAACGATTGACAGCAGTGGCTAACTCACTCATTTGCATCTGTAGATTTTGTATACCTGGAGTCCGTTTTCTGGAACTGTAAGGTGCTAGAAGCAGGCTCTTAACTATATCTTCAAGAGCGTATTTGATGAATTAGAAGGGGAGGTTGAGGCCTGGGTGGTGCTGCTGAAATCCTAGGGGCGTTTGAAAATGAACCCGCTGTGCTCCCATAGCTGAAATTGGGATGATCTCTCCACCCGGATTGTATGTGTTGAATATGGGTCATATTGTCTTTGGGACGTGGCACGCCAACCATATTTACTTGTTCAACTCTCTCTTCTTGTAACATTGGGCACGAGTCGTTGAATGCCCACATTTGTGCAAATCCACACACCTTGGCTTGTTGGGCATTTCTGACTAGTTGTCAACAAAGGTTGTCAGTTCGGACAACTGTTGTTGCATAGAAGACACCTCCACTTCATTTACTCTACGGATGGATGAACTCTCACGGATGCCAATTTGTGAATTCTCGCCATTTCTTCTATTAGCACCCATGCTTGGCTGGTCTTATTTGCTAATGCCCTCCACTTGCAGATCGATGATGTTTCGTCGGCCAAGAGTAGTCCCTCATAGAAGTACTGGATCAATAATTGTTCACTAATTTGATGTTGTGGACATCTAGTGCACAATTTATTGAACCTCTCCCAGTACTCATACAGTGACTCCCCGAGATGCTGTTTTATGCCGCATATCTCTTTTCTTAGACTAGCAGCTCTAGAAGCAGGAAAATATTTTTCCAAAAACTTTTTCTTCAACTGCACCCATGTTGTAATACTACCAGCTGGTAGGTAGTATAACCAGTCCTTGGCTGCATCCTTCAGTGAAAATGGGAATGCTCGAAGTTTTATTTGTTCTTTCAAGAACCTCGGTGGTTTCATACTGAAAGCAAACCACATCAAATTTTGGAGATGCTTGTGGGTTCTTCACCTGAGAGTCCATGAAAAGATGGTAAGAGGTGAATCAAGCCGATTTTAACTCAAACGAAGTGTTTTCACCAAATTTGGGAAAGTTATGCAAGGGGTTGTTGAGTCAAACTGCAGGGCAGCCAACCCCAGTGTCCTAGTATTGGCCATAATGTACTCCTCTTGTTCCGAATCACTAGAAGAATCAGTTAAAGATTGTGCTAATCCAATTGCCAAGTTAAGCCCAGGAGATGTTGTAGACGACCGCCTTCCTTGTGTTGTCTAGTCTCTTTCTTAGCCTCACTGTCTTCTCAACCTCTGGATCGTATATCAATTCACCTGTGCGGGAAGAACGAGGCATAAACTAGCGAAGATACCAGAAATAAAAATAAAATAAAATAAAATAAAATAAAATAAACCCAAAAAGGAGTAATTAATTCAGGCACCAGTCCCCGGCAACGGCGCCAAAAATTGACAGGTGTCGAGCCTGTACAATAATAATTAATAGACCTAATGCCAATAAAATAACCAAAGCTAATCCAGTGCTGGGCGGGGACCCTGGATGTGCAATGGGTTACCGGCTTCACTCGATTCCAAGGAGTATACTTGATCCGATATACCGTAATTAGTTAATTTTGTATACAAGTGGCAAATAGGGGTGCGTCTCCACGTGGACTGGGAAAATTAACTCCTTTTTCAAGTTACAGGAAATGGGGGATTTTGGGAGTTGAATACTAAACAAATATTAACTAATTAATCAACAATGAGAAATAATTAAAAGAAGATAATTAATGGGAAAAACTCTAGCCAAGGATACACTTCAGAAATGGTTCAAATAACTGATCATTGATGCAAATATAATTCCAACATTCATTGATAAACGGGTTTTCACCGCCGCATGATCCGACAGCTAGCCTCTCCTTATTGTTTCGATAGCCAAGGTGCGACCATTGACTATTTCCCTAATCCAGAATAACCCTAGGAATTACCATAGGATTTAATTCCCTAATTGCATTAAAAATTAGAAACCCCTGTTCTAATTAACAAACACGCTAGGGTTCATTTAAATTAGATTGTATATTTCCCGACACAAAACCAATTTGCTACCGGGATTAAAGTAATCAAACAATTACGGATTCAACTACTCTAATTAGCAAATAGATTATGTGAATAATCAAATATTGCCCATCTATTCAATCACACACAATAATCACCACCAATAAAAGTAGAAAATATACAAATACCAATGAATAGGAGAAATAAATAAAATCGATTAGATCTCACAGTAAAAGTTGAACCAAATCCTCAGTTGTTCCCTTGACTAGAAATAGGAAATTAGCCCCTCCATTAATGGAGAACAAACCATGCAAAATTCGTTGGAAGCTTTTCCACAATTTCTTTCCCAGGTAACGAAAGAAAAGACAACGAAGAGCTACTGTTTTTCCTTCACCAAAAACCTCGAAAAGCAATTACAAAGGAAGTTGTTGGCTCCTGAGGCACACGGCAGAAGATATAAAAATAAGAGAAAAAATGTCTTCCTACTCCTTGAAAGAAACGAAAAGAAAAACCTAAAGTACTAATTGCACTTGTCTGTTGTTCTTTTTTCCTTTTATACTACTAACTCTAATTTCCAAAAATAACAATCCTAATCCAACTACTACTAGCCTTCTCAAATAAAGGCCAAAAGCTTTTTACAAAGTGAAATTTTCCTAATTTAAATAGTTCTTGGACTTCAACTCGAATTAGGAAACTTCCTTATATCCACCACGAATCTTCTTCAAAATCACCAATTAAGCCCGTTTTGCTCCAATTCCTGGAATTAACACAAAATACCAAATATAAGTAGAATCAATTAATTAAAACAATATTTGGTATAAATATAAAGGAAAATAGGAACAAATATATCAACAAAATACACCTCATCAGGTTAGGGTTTGGGCTTCTCTAATTCTTAATGCAATTGGGAAATTAAATCGTATGATTGTACCAATGGTTATTTCCTGGTTAGGGGTAATTAATGGTTGTACTTTAATGATCAACAAACTAAGAAAAAGTCAGTCGTTAGAACTTGTTGACAACTATAACTAGCCTACTAATGAATTGAGTGAACCATCTTTGCATCAATGATCGAATATATGGACTGTGTCTGAGAAGTTGAATCTTTGGTTAGAGTTTGTTTACTGCCAATTTAATTCCTGTTTACTTTAGTAAATTGTTCTATTATTTAGTTGATTAGCTATTTTTGAATTTCCCAAAAATCCCTCATATTCCTCACTTGAAAATAAAAGAATTTTCTCCAATCCCTGTGGAGACGATCCTACTCACCATTGTACTCAAAATTCATATTTTCTAGAGTAGGTAATTATTATTGCACAAGCCTGACACCTGTCAGCTTGCATCTTATTAAAAATAAAAGGGAACCTGCCATCTCAACTGCAAATTAATCTAAGAGAGAATGCTAGTGTTATGATTCTTCGAAGTGGCAAGGAAGTGTAGACTACCTCATCAAATTTTGTAGTAACTAAAGAAGAAAAAAAGAAGCAAAAACAGCAGCCTTAGATGCACTAATTGAAGACGTAAGTAGTAAACCTATTTTAGCTAATTCAAAAATTATGATTCCATCTCCTTTTCCTAACAGGTTGAAGAAAACAAAGAAGGAAGAGTTGGAGTAGGAGATTTTGGACATTTCTCAGAAGGTTGAAATCAATGTTCCATTGTTGGATACTATCAAACAATTGCTACATATGCCAAATTTCTCGTGGAGCTATGCACCAATAAAAAAGAGGTGAAAAATAAGTGAAAAATAGGTGCTAGTAAGAATGTATCTATAATAATTCAAAGGAAATTGCCATAGAAATGCAAAAACCCTCGTATATTTAGTATACCATGTGTGATTGGCAAGATTCAGATAGAAAAACCTATGTTTGACTTGGGAGTCTCAATCAATGTAATGCCACATTCAATTTATAAGGCTTTGAATCCAGGACCTTTAAAGGAAGCAAGAGTAGTAATTCAATTAGCAGATAGGTCTAATTCATATTCTAAAAGCATGTTTAGAATGTTTGAATCAAAGTAAATGAGCTTATCTTTCCTACAAAATTTTATATCATTGACATGGATGATGATTTTGCTTTAAATTCAACTTCTATACTGCTAGGTAGATTATTCATGAAAACTGCAAGAGCTAAGATTGATGTGCATCAGGGTACTTTATCCTTCGAATTTGATGGAGAAGTAGTAACATTTAACTTTTTTAATGCTATGAAATATCTAGAAAATTCTAAATCCATTTTTTATATTGATGTTGTTAACCCAATTTTGATGATTTGAAGCATAGAAAGACTGACACAGATGTAAAGATTGAAAATAATAAAGACATGAAAGAAGCAATAATGTGTTTGTATTCACTACCCGAAATGTCAAGAAGGTTAGGTAACTCATCTTTACCATTACAAAGTTCTCATGAAAAGGTTTTACCTTCTTTTGAATAGGCTCCAAAGTTGGAATTGAAAACTCTACCAAAGCATTTGAAATACATGTATTTGGATGTGAATGAAACCTTACTAGTGATCATTGCAAATAATTTCACTGAGGCCTACAAGGAAAAGCTATTGCGGGTCTTGAAGGAACAAGATAGCAATTGGATGGATATTGGCAGACATAAAATGAATCTACCCTTCAATCTGTATGCATAGTATTTTGCTTGAAAATGACACCAAACCAGTAAGGAAGCCTTAATGCAAATTGAATCCAGCCATGAAAGAAGTTGTATTGAAGGGAAATTCTAATATTGTTGGACTTGGGAATCATATATCCCATATCTAACAGTCACTGGGTAAGTCCGGTATATTTAGTGCCTAAGAAGACTAGTTTTGCCATTGTTTGCAATGAAAAGAATGAACTCATTCCTATGAGAGTTCATAATGGATGGAGAATGTGCATCGACTTTAAGAAGTTGAATGCAGCAACAAGAAAGAATCATCTCCAACTTCCATTCATCAATCAAATGCTTGAAAGGTTGGTAGATAAATCATTTTATATTTCTTAGATGGATTTTCTAGTTATTTTCAAATGGTTGTAGCTCTAGAAGACCAAGACAAGACAACTTGTACTTGTCCATTTGGAACCTTTGCTTATTGTCGTATACCTTTTGGATTATTTAATGCCCTAGGGATGAGTTTTTTTCTGACTTGATTGAGAATTGTATAGAAATATTTATGGATGACTTTACTGTGTATGGTAATTTTTCAATCAATGTTTGGATCACTTGTCTAAAGTTTTGAAACATTGCATTGAGACAAACTTGGTTTTGAATTATGAAGAGTGCCATTTCATGATACAACAAGACATAGTATTAGGACATGTAGTTTCAACTGGGGGTATTGAAGTTGATAAGGTTAAGGTTGATTTGATTGCGATCTTACCATACCTTACTAATGTTATAGAAGTTCATAGTTTGCTTGGTTATGGAGGTTTTATATGTGGTTTATCAAGGACTTCTTGAAAATTGCACAACCTTTATCAAGGTTACTGCAAAAGGATGTTCCATTCAACTTTGGAGTGGATTGTCAAATGGCTTTTGACAAGTTGAAGGAGTACTAGCTTCAATATTGATTATAAAGCCATCAAACCGAGACATGCCTTTTGAGATTATGTATGCTATAGAAGCTGTACTTGGGCAAAGAAATGGAAAGAATAGTCATATTATTAAGAATAGTCATGTTATTTACTATGCATCAAAGATACTCACTTCTGTCCAATGTAACTATTCTACAACAAAAAAAGGAGATTTTAGCTATTATGTTTACTGTTGATAAATTTCAATCATATTTGTTAGGATCTAAAGTGATAATTTTTTCTAATCATGCAGTCCTTAGGTATCTATTGACGAAGAATCCAAGCCAAGACTCATACACTGGGTTTCTTTATTGCAAGAGTTTGATTTGAAAATCAAGGATCCAAACAGAACTGATAATTCTATGGCTGACCATTTGAATAGATTGATGTGAAAAAAAGAGCCATTGGCAATTTTAAAAGTGTTTCCTGATAAACAGCTATTACAATTACATGGTAAGGAACCTTGGTGTACTGATATAGTAAATTTCCTTGTTACTATAATGTGACCTCATAGTTTGAATACGGCAAAGAAAGACAAGATTAAAAATGAGTGTAAGTATTATATACAGGATGAACCATACCTTTGGAAAATAGGTTTAGATCATGGGTCCGTTTGGATTAGCTGTTTTTGGAGTTGTTTTTCAAAAACAGTGTTGTAGCATTATTGTAGCAAAAAACAATTACTGTAGATGTATTTAGATTACTGTAGGTGTATTTGGGTTTTTTTTTTTCTTTTTTCTTTTCCAAGATTTTTTCCTTTTCTTTTGCTTTTCTTTTTCCTTTTCCTTTTTCGTTTCTTTTTTCTTTTTTTCTCTTTTCTTCTTCCTCCACTGGATTCTTTTTTTTCCTTCTTCTTTCTTCTCTCTCTTCTCTCCCCTCCCATCCTCCTCCCCTCCCCCCCTCCCCCCATCCCAGATCCTGCCAGATCCCAGTTGGAAAGGGCAAAAGAGGAGAGGTCAGAGGATGGAGGAGAGAGAGAGAAAGAGAAAGAAGAAGAAGAGGGAAAAAAGAGGTCTCACCATGGATGGAAGAAGAGGAAAAAGAAAAGGAAAGAAAAAGAAATGGAAAAGAAAAAAGGAATAGAAAAAAAATAGGGAAATTGGGTTGTTTTTGGGGTTATATTTGGGGGTTGTATTTGGGGTTGTTTTTGGGGGTTGTTTTTGTGGTTGTTTTTACTGTAACATTTGGGATGTGAAAAACAATTTTTCAAAAACAGGGGAAAAATAGCTAAATCCAAACGGAGCCCATATTATCCATAGATGTTTGCCTAATCATGAAATTCATTCCATACTTACTTATTGTCATAATTATGCATGTGATGGACATTTTCGTCCCAGAAGGATAGCTAAGAAAATTTTAGATAGTGGATTTTATTGAGAAACTCTTTTTAGGGATGCTTATCAATTTTGCAAGAGATATGAAAAATGTCAATATATTGACAATTTATGCCATAGGAATGAAATGCCTCAAACGCCTATTTTATATTGTGAGATTTTTGATGTTTGAGGAATGGATTTTATGGGACTCTTCCCAATTTCTTTTGGCTTTATTTATATATTACTTGCTATGGATTATGTTTCAAAATGGATAAAAGCAAAAGCTACCTGTACTAACGATTCTAAGGTTGCTATAGTATTTCTCAAGTCTAACATTTTTAGTAGGTTTAGAATTCCAAGGGCAATAATCAGTGATCAAGGTACCCATTTTTGTAGTCGAACTGTTGGAACACTAATGCAAAAATATGGAGTACATTATTGAGTAGCCACAACCTATCATCCATAGACAAATGGGCAAGTTGAAGTTTCAAACTGGGAAATTATGAACATTTTGGAAAGGATAGTTAACCCCAACCAAAAAGACTAGAGTCTGCATTTGGAGAATGTACTTTGGGCATACCGAACAGCATACAAAACTCCCATTGGAATGTCACTATATAGGTTTGTTTATGGTAAGTTGTGTCATTTGCTAGTTGAAATTGAACATCGTGCTTTTTAGGTAGTTAAGCACTGTAATTCAGATGTTAATGAGGCCGAAGCAAAACGAGAGTTACAACTCCAAGAGTTAGAGGAAATTTGGTTGGAAGCCTATGACAATGCAAGCCTATATAAGGAGCGGACAAAGTACTTTCATGACAATTTGTTGCATCGCAAACAATTTTTTATGGGTTAGAAGTTTTTGCTCTTTAATTCAGTATTGAAGTTTATGCTAGGTAAGTTGAGGTCTAGATAGGTTGGACCATTCATTGTAGTGAATGTTTTTTCCTCATAGTGGTATTGAAATTCAAAGTATGGAAACTAAGAAAATTTTTAAGTTTAATAGTCACAGGCTATTTACTGAAGATGTTGTTGTCTCTAATATGGAGGAAATTCAATTGGTTGATCAAATTCACCAAGAAGATTAATGTGAAGAGAGTTGGTCTAACCAAAGATGTTAAAGAATGCTACTTGGGTGGCAACCCAAGCGATTATGCTTCATTTTTCATTCATTTCATATTTTTGTTTATAGTTTACTTGTGCAAATTTTAAGTGTATTTCATTTCTTTTTGGGCAGAAGACACTTTGTCATAGGCCGTGAGCGCATTTTGTGGGAGGAGCAATTTTCGATCGGAACAAAATTTGATAAGTGTAGATATAGATTTCAACTTAATTTATTCATCCTTAGATAGAATTCTGTTAAAATATTGTATGAAAGTATGATTTTTTCTATTCTCTTTTGAGAACTGGAGTATTTTTTTATTGGGTGGGTACAAAAGAAGGAGTTTTTGTCTACCTTAATTGTTCTCATTTTCTTTAGTTATCCTTACTTATATCAAAAACTCAATCAAATGCAATTATCTTCAAGAAAAAAAGTATGCTATGCTCAATATTTTTAGTTTGATCTAGATCTGTCAAAAGACTTTGTGTCATAAGATGTGCCCACGTCTTGTGTTTAACTTCATATTTTAAATAAAACGTACCCACACTAGATGTCCAAATTGGAGAATTTGAAGATTGATGATCAGAAGACTCCTACTTATACAGCGTGGTCAAGCCTTACAAACAAAAGTCTATTGCTAAAAGAAAAACCAAAAATATTTAATCTTATTTTGTTGTTATGCCCTAATTCTTTTCATTTCTTTCCATCACTAGTTTCAGCATATTATCAATGGCTCCATATACTTCTTCCTTGCCAACAAACAACTCGAAGATTCATCACCAGTGATCATGAACATCAAAAACATTATGCAAGAGCACCATTCAAGGCAATACTTTTCTTTTCCCTTGTCTCTTTAAAACTTCTAATTGCAAACATTGAGGACAATGTTCAAATTAAGTTTGGGGGGAGGGGAGGGAAGGGGATTTATGACTATTTTTGTGTTTTTGGTACTTTGAATTTTGAGATAGAAAAAAAATTGTGCCTTTAACTTTAGCATCTTTTTTGGACCAAAATTTTTTGCTTCTTGTTGTGCTCTTCAATGTTTATGTCATTTGAAATTTTCAATTGAGTTTGAAAAATTGATAACATGATTGAATATTGACATTGTTTCATAAGATTGTTTACCCAAGTTATTCTCTATGAGGATAAAAGTAGCTAAAATTCGTCAATAGAACCTTATGGGACTTTGAACCTTTGGACTGTAAATATCCATAGCAGTCTCTATTTTCTTTTATGTTTGATTTTCTTTCATAGTTATGCTTCTCTAGAACTTATCTTGATTCTTTTCAATGCCATATTGACACATGCATATATGAACATGAGTAAGGCCTTCTTTGTTATAAGTCATGTATAAGCCTAATAATCTACCTTTGAATTAATTGTCTTTTGTTAACCCCTTTGAGCTATATAGACTTTTTCATTCTTTGCAGCCTTACATATACAAGCCTTAAATTGAAAACAATGTCTTTCTTAAACCATGGAGCTAATGAGTGTTGTTTGTCATTATAATATGCATGAGGGTACACGAGATAAGTATGGGGGTGTCTTGATTTAGGGAGTGGTTATTGTAGGTGCAATGGGACAAGTTCTTCTATAAGCTTTTGTTTTGAAAAACAAAAAAAAAAAGAGAAAAGAAAAAGAAAAAGAAAGAAAGTAATAATAAAAGAAGAGGAGGTGAAGGAGCGATTACTTGTAATATTCATGTCTTCAATTCCAGCACAAAACTCTAGTATGAGGTTGATGATAGAAGGTGAAAGATTAATTCTTATTCTGAATGAAAGTTTTTCTTTTCAATGGTCTATTTTCTAGTGAAGGAACTCTACATACATTTAATGTTTAGAAGCCAAGATTAAAGGTTGCATCATTGGAGTGTCTGTTATTACATGTTCAATATATCTGGGGAATTGAGTTAATATAGCTTTCCTCTATTGGTTTTGATTGCCTTTCAATTACCTTACCAAAATTTTCTGACCTTGAACCTAACTTCATTAAAGCCCTTGGAAAGACCTTATGATTTGTGTACTAAGTGGTGGAGAGTGAGAAGATATGCAAGCTTATGATAGATCATTTCGATTGGAAAGACTTTGAGTGAAATACTAAGAGTTATGTGATTACTTCTATGAGGTCTACGATTTGGTTATTTTATTTTCCATGAAGTTGTTTCGTAGGTAATTTTAATAGTTTAAAATGGTTCATGAAATGTTATAATGTTTTGAGAGTCCGATTGTTAATTGTTGATGGCATTACAGCTTTTGTTTCCAAAAATAAATTGGTGTTTTGCTCGAGGCTGAGTAAATGCTAGGTGTGAGAGAATCTGATAATTCCATTATCTATAGATATTTATGCTATTATTTACTTTGCTTTTATTTAGGATTTATCAACTGTTGATTATATTTTATATGATTCTTTGGAAAATAATTTAAAAGTTTGAATTAAGGAGATATGGAAATAAATAATAAAAATTGTGGTGGAAGTTATCCAAGAGATGATTCGAGATAGTTTTAAAGCACTTATCAAGGAAAAAGTTCTATCAAAATTGGGAGATCTTATCAAGTGATTACCCATTGGCCAATTCAAAGGAGAGCTCAGTTGTAATCCAACTTATCGATAGAAGTTTGGTGAGACTGAAGAAACTTTTCAAATATGTTATTTCTATCTCCTAGACTTGATAGCTTATTTTTAGGCTGGGATTTTCTATTATAAATAGGACACAGAAGACACCAGAAAACATCTCATTCTATTCATTCCTCCATTATTTTCTTTTTCTCTTCTCTACGTTATTTTCTCTAGAAGATGAGTGGCTAAATTTTCTAGTTCAGTTCATGGGGAAAAACTTCCATCTCCATCATTAAATTGTGAGAAGCAATATTTGGTATTTGTAATTTCTTTCTATTCGAGTACTTGAATCCCTCACTTGTTTTAATTCTTATGCAATTGATTACCATTACTCACTTGTTGAATTAGTTTTGATGATTGCATACACGCTTTCTAGTTTTTCTCAATTCGAAATTGTTGTTAGGAATTAGAACAAGAAGCAAAATTAATCAATTTGATTGTCTACCCTTTTATGTTAATTTGGTTAGGAAAAAATAAGACAAGTTAAATCGTTTAAACTTGTGAATGGTTGCTAGGAATAAATTTACATTCTCTGTTTTAATGCTATTAGTAGGTGAATAAGAATTGCATTTCAATAATGAATTTAGCTGATTATAAGAAATTAATTGGAAGTTTTTTCTGTTTAATCTTACCAATTGAATGTTTCGATTTTCCTTAGTTTTAATGATAATCAAATTTATTTGTTTGAATTACGGATGATTTTTTTTCTAGCATTTCAATTATCGACTAAGGCTATGAAGTGCAATTTAACCTTTGAACCAAGTCATTTTTAATTGATTAGTTGATTTAAATTTTTTCTTGAATTTGTTTATTAAAATTCTATTTTCAAACCCCCCCCCCTTTTCTTTCTAATTTCAGGTCACTTTAGATTAGTTGTTTTTGGAGTTGTTTTTCAAAAACACTACTGTAGCATTTGGGATATGAAAAACTACTGTAACTATCTTTCAAAAACTACTATAGCTGGGTGTTTTTGGGATAATTTTTTGTGGTATTTTTAAAAGTAAAAATTTATTTGGGGCAATTTTTGAGGCATTTTTAAAATTAAAAATTAATTTTAGGTATTTTTGGAAAATTTTTAAAAATAAAAATTTATTTGAGATATTTTTGGGGGTATTTTTAAAATTTATTTGAGGTATTTTTATAATTAAAAATTTATTTGAGACAATTTTAGAATAATTTATTTGGAGTTTTCTTTAAAATTAACCCATCCCCACCACCACAAACCTCCCACCACCACCACCTCCTCCTCCCCCCTCCACCTTCCCTCTCTCTCTCTCTCTCTCTCTCTTCCTCTCTCTTTCTCCCCCCCCACTCAGCCCCTCCCACCAACCTGGTGGGGAGAGGGAGGAAGAGAGAGAGAGAGAGAGAGAGAGAGGGAGAGGAAGGGAGGAGGGAGGAGAGGGAGGAGGAAGAAGGAGGAGAGGAGAGGGAGGAAAAGAAAGAAAAGAAGAAGTCAAAACTACTATGTGGTCGGTAAGTCGGCGGAGGTCCCATGAAAGAGAAAAGAAGTGGGTTGGGAGAGAAGAAAAAGGAAAGGGAAACAGAAAAGGAAAACGAAAACGAAAAGGAAAGAAAAAAATAGAAAAAAATAAAAATTTATTTGTGTATGTGTTAGTTATTTTTGAAATATTTGTGTATGTGTAGTTGTTTTGGTTGGTATATTACTGTAACATTTGGAGTGTGAAAAACAGTTTTTCAAAAATAGATGGAAAAACAACAAATCCAAACAAAACCTTCAATTTTCTTTAGGATTTTTAGCATTAAGTCTTCCTTGAGCTCAACCTGATTTTCACCATGATACTATAAAATTTTCATTATTGTAATTGTAGAACGAGTATTATTTTTTGACTTGATGATAAACTTTACTGCGGAAACAACTTTACACGCAATCAGAGACTTGCGGCTGGTTTGCTAATGTTTGGAAGAGGATTGTTGATCAAAAATACTAGTCAGGATTCACATCCAAGCCTCTCCAGCAATGGTTGAGCTGGAACCTAAGTGGAAAAAGGGTTGGGGTAAGTGATGGTGAAAGCTGGCAGAATCTGTTCCAACAGACTGTTCATCATGCCTGGTCTACAAGAATGAGTGTTATCACTCGGTTCGACCGTGAACTGGCCTTCTTTCCAGATTGGTCAGTAGCACAAAATCGCTATGGTAAAAAACCAGTCAAAAACGAGTAAAACTAGTGACCTAATTTGACTGGTTGACTTGGTTCTTGAACTTTTCTTTCTTATTTTTTCCAAACATGATTTAAGTTACCTAAATTGTAAAACTTTTGTTTATTTAAAGGAATACAAAAACCGATCCACTTAGTTTAAAGATTAAAATCGTTCACATTCTTAAATGCTTTCTAATTCAAGAAGTTTTTATCCCTATCATCTTATCAATTTATCATCATTGATTTCAACTTATATTAGAAAGCCATATTTCCAATAGAATGAATTAAAATTGGATATAACTTATTTTAATTTAGTTTTTCCAATACTTTTGAATAATGAATATATTTTAGACATGAATTTAGATTTTTATAATTTTTAGGTGTACATTTGATAATAAACCTAATATTTTGAAACACTTTATATATTTTATCAAAATATAAATAAGAATTTAATTTCAATATTTTTGAAAGCTTATAAAAATATAAAATAATTAGGGCAAACTGCTCCAGTGGCCCTCAAGCTATCATGAAATTTAACTATTGGATCTCTAACTATTAATTGATAAATTTTAACCCTCCAACTAACTAAAGTATGCAATTCTACCCCTTCCGTTGACTTGAATCGCTATGTTTAACAGAAATAGGAGGACATGCGCAGCAGTGGCTCTCAAACTATTATAAAGTTCAATTTTTGACCCTCAAACTATTAACAAATAAATTTTATCCCTATAACTAATTAAAATGTATAATTCTAGTCCTTCCATCAGTTTGATCATTATGTCAAATAGAAACATTACCACATGTGTGGCAAGGGCATAAATGAGAGATGTTTTCATCTTCATAGGACATATGCTAGGATAAAACTGTTTTCCCCCATTTGACTTATAAACTAATTTATCAAATCTCCAATTATTGAACTTGACCAAAATCAATTGAAAACCCAAAATCCTGAACAGAGAAATTCCCACAAGGATAGGCAATTTAAAGAAATTTGAGTTGTCTTTATTTGAAATTTGATTCATTTTTTGGTGTTGATCCAAATTCATTGGGTTCATGTGCTTTTCTTAAAGACATAAATCTGGCATACAATTCATTTTTTGAGAATATTCCAACAAGTCTTGGTTCCTTTTCCAAACTTGAACTTTCTAAATCCCTCAAATAATCAATTCTCTAGTGAGATTCTTTCAAGTTTTACATCACTACATCTTCTAGATTTGTCAAACAATATGTTGGTTGGGCACAACCTAGATTCTTTATCAATAGATATTTTTGTTTGACATAATGACTCAAGTTGACGGAAGGGTTAGAATTATACATTTTAATTAGTTAGAGGGTCAAAACTTATCAATTAATAGTTGGAGGGGCAAAACTTAAACTTTATAATTGTTTGAGGGCCACTGGATCATTTTTCCCGTCTCATGAATCCTGTAACTCCGTTAGATATAATGACTCAACTTGACAGAAGTGTTAGAATTATATGTTTTAATTAGTTGGAAGTCTAAAATTTATTAGTTAATAGTTGGAGGGCCAAAAGTTGAGTTTCATAATAATTTGAGGGCCACTGGGGCATTTTCCCAAATAATTATGACATCATGCTGACATCAATAGTTTTTTTAGAACGGTCCGATCGATCCAACCAATTGACCCTTGACCCAGTAGTATAGCCGAGTCATTACCTGGTCTGGGTTTAAAAACATTGTTGTTGGAAAGGCAGGCAGCTCGAATGGAAAATGATTGGATGGGAGAAACCTAATGTAGGTTGGATAAAGATTAATGTAGACAGAGCCTCACCGAGAAACCCGGGTAAAGCCGGGACAGGTGGGTTAATTAGAGATGCAAATGGTATCTGGCTGGCTAGATTCTGTGCAAATCTGGGTGAAGCAAGTAATGTTACTGTAGAGCTATGGGCAATTATTCATGAGTTGAGCTTGGCTTGGGACCTGGGCATGAGAAAGGTGATTCTTGAGTCCGATTCTAAAACAACATTGATGCTTTTGGATGGAGATTCTAGAGATAGTCCCCCCACTACAACCTGGTACAGAGAATCAAAGAACTGAGGGGAAGGAACTGGGAATGCATTTTGATGCATGTCTAGAGAGAGTAACAGTAGCACAGATCACTTGGCTAAATGCAGCTTAAACATGCATCAAGGATGGCAGAGACTAGACGACTCTCCACAACAGTTGAGAGCTTTGCTGAATCAAGATGCCATGGTTATTTTGTACCCCTAGATAGTAACTTTGTAATTGAGCCTAAACCCTCCAAATGAACCCCCCCCCCCCCCCCGAAAAAAAAAAAAAAAAAGGAAGAACCCAAGAGCTTTTCTCAATCATGACCATTGTTTTAAAGGCTTTTTTGGAATGAATTCCTAGATGAGACAAGCTTCAAATGCCTCCGGGATCTCAAACGTAACGCAAGTTTTGCTGGCATTTGCCCCACACTACAGTGGACCACTTGGGCGTTTGAGGCGCTGGGCATTTGGGGCATTTCTTTAACTGTTTTAATTTTAAATTTTATTTTTACTATTTTATCTTCCTTATCTTTGTTTTCTATCCCTATTATTATTTAATAATTTTGAAGAATATTCCATTTAATTTTGCTTTAGAAATAGATTTAAAAAGTATAAAATAAAAGCATCCATGACTTTATTTTATATATTTTTCCTTTTTATTTGATCCCAAAATATAATTATTTTATACTAACATGATTGTATATGGTTAATATATAGTTAGAGTTATGTCATCAATTTACTTAGTAGACCAACAATAATATTTTTGTAATTATCAATTCTTTTTTATTTGTTATTAAATTATGTATGTATAAATTTACACATTCAAATATATGTATTAATATTTTAATTTTGTGGTATTATTGTATATTTGATTTTTTATATATTTAAAGAGTCAAAATTTGTGGGTCTTGCATCCCATGCCTCTAGGCTTTGACTCCGTTTAAGCCCCCAGCCAATGCTCTTGCCTTTTAAAATATTGGTCTTGGCATGGCTAGATTGCTGCTACCAATTTTTTGGTTGTTTTCAATTACCACGAACACTCCAAAGGGCGCCAATTTTTTTTTTTTTTGAATAATTTTATTAATCATGAAATGAACTCTGCAACAAGTGCAGAACTAACAAAAGATGGAGGAGAGTTTCTCCATATACTAGAATATAAAAGATTAATAGCATGGTTAGCAAAGTTATGAGCAGAAACATTAAACGATCTAGGAATCCATGCAGCCTCCCAGCAGATGAAATCTTGAATCAAGATAATGGCATTATCAATCAACAAACCACATGATGGATCGTCAGAGTCCAAATGTTGAAGCATTTTGATAACCTTCTGTGAATCTCCTTCCGAAACAATCTTATTGAAATCGAAATCATGTAGTAATGGAATAGCAAATTTAGCTGCATACGATTAAATTACATCTGGTTCTAATATTCCAAGAATATTTTTGATAAAATTTCCTTTGTCATCTCGAATAATAACACCAACCCCCAAATATCCATCATCCATAAACACAGCCCTGTCAAAGTTTGCCTTAACAAAATCTGTGTTGGGTTGTATCCAATAAGATATTGATGACCTTGAGTGCAGAGTGGTAGGCGCATTAAATTCATCTTTGGAATTTACTTCATGGAATTGTTTTAGGAATGCCATAGACAGGGAAACCAAACTGTGAGGCTCCCTCTAAGGTCCATCAAAAACTGATCCATTGTGATTGTTCCATAGATTCCAAATAATAACACTCACCAATTCCATCTCCTTACTTGATAGTCGAAAAAGAAGATTGGGAAGCCAGGATTGGACGTGATTAGCCAAATGCAGTTGAACTTTTTGGCTTAAGAAACTAAGAGTCCATGATTGCACAGCTACAGGACAAGAAGGTATGATCAATATCATAAACTGGAGCAAGACATGAAGGGCAAGAGGTATCTAAATTGAGCTCTTTAATATTGAGTAGAGGTATCGATCACAACCCATTTATATTGACTCACCCAAACCCAACCCATTAATAATTTACCCAAATCAACCCATTAATTTTAAATGGGTACTAAATTGAGCTCTTTAATATTGAGTAGAGGTGTCAATCACAACCCATTTATATTGACTCACCCAAACCCAACCCATTAATAATTTACCCAAATCAACCTATTAATTTTAAATGGGTATAAATGGGTACCCATTTATACCCATTTAATTGATGGGTAATGGGTTGACTTAGCTCACCCATTTAACCCATTTAAAAATAAATACACATTTTATTCAAAATTTTAGTGAGTGATAAGGAGATAAATTTGAATTTCTTACCAATGTAATAACAATAAAATGCCATTATTTATTGTCAAACACCATGCGAAAATTTTTTAAAAAAATAAATAATATTTCAAACAAGTCATAAATGGGTATGAATGGGTAGTTGGGTATACCCATACCCATTTAAATAAATGGGTATAAATGGGTTGATTCAATTATACCCATTACCCAATTATGACTTATCCAAATATACCCAAATCACCCATTTTGACACCTATAATATTGAGTTTAGTGCTAGTTGCCAGTATATCTTTACATACCCTCCATAAGAAAATTTTAATTTTCACGGGAAGATTCAAATGCCACAACTGAGACCAAACACCTTGCTTTAGAGCACTACTTGATCATGTGATATGCACTCTTCACAATTAAAGATCCATTCTTGGAAAAATGCTAAATCAGCTTATCCCTATTGCGACAACAACTATATGCTTTGAATTAATTCAATCTCATCTACCAAAAAATCTCCTATAGTAAGTCAAATCACCAAGTCTTTCAGTCACAGTCTATTAAGCAATCAACTGCAGAATTCTCCAGTAATGCAGTAGACTGTGACACAATTTTTAAAGTAGATGGTTGTGGAAGCCATCTGCCTTTCCCGATTTTGATAGAATGCCTAGAACCAACTTGCCATCTGCTTCAGGCTTCAATATATTTTTTGACCTCGCATAATCCGCACCAAGACCAGGAAGGCCAGATCCTCCTTGAGCCTCAAAAAATCAGTTTTTGGAAGATATTTAGGTTTATATACCTGATGAAGAAGGCCAGATGGCTGTGTAGTAATGAAAGGGTGCCATTTTGAATTATGCTTACTCCTCCAATAAAGTCACAGTATTCCACTTTCTACAATAGTTGACTGGGCATTTTAATGCTCATTATACGCCGTAAAACAAGACCCCAGCAGACCCGTACTTGTGGTACTATTTCTTGCCATTGTGCAATTCACATCAACTACCTTTTTAGTTACAAACGTTGAATTCACGTTTTAACTAGAATGCGGACCTCAACTACTATAAAATGGGATCTTGAGGAATTTATTAGTTGGACGAAGTTGACAGTGAGACTATCAATTAGCTTGAACACCTTTATTTCCCTATAGTATGGTTTTAGTTTATATTAGTCTCTATTTAACAACTAATAGCTTGGGATGAAAGACCAGAGTGTGAATGGATATACGTGTAAGTCTTACGAGCAACATGATAAGCATCAAATCTGACAAATGTGCAAGTTTATCTATGGCTTTAATCTTTATTGGATTGCTTTCAACACACTAGTCATGACATACAAAACCATTTGAAAATCACAAGAAACCACAATCATTTGATACAATGATATTTGACAACAAGAAGAAACAAGTACTATAATCTAAGAGCACAATGAGACTTCACAGCGACAAGAAATAGGTAAGTTTCACAACCTAAAAACACACAGCAGGAACTTGAGAATCACAAGAAACAAGTATTACAACCTCAAAATACACGAACCAGATCTTTCCGCTCCACGGGGAGACCTGTGGACATCAGAAGTCAAATTTTTTGGAATTAGCCATACCAAAAACTCTCATCCAACGAAGCATAAGTGTAGCAATCTTAAATTTAATAGAATTACAATAGTTTAAAAGTTATTCTGACTTGGGAAGTAATAAAGAAGAAGGATACTATTATATTGGGAATTATGCTAAGGAACAGCATTATTTGACAATAGGGGTAAAAAAAAAATAGAGAATGCTTTGCTTACTAGTTATATAAATGCATTGCCCTTCTTAAGTTTGTGTATGGAACCATTTCCTTGATTGCTTTTGCAGTTTGCACGACTCTTCGACAATCTGTACAAACCATCTTGGTTTTCCAGTTAAGAATATGAGACCTCCAATAGTTAATCCAAGCACTAATCCACAACCATATCCCAAAAGAACAGCTTTCCAAGTGAATCCATCGAAGAACTGAGAATCATGTTGTTGTTCAACTTCCAGGGGCATGGGTGGTGGTTGTGCCTCTGTATCTTCGCAAACTTTAGTCAGTGGAAATCCACATAATGCCAAGTTCCCTCTGTATGAATCATTTCCAAATGTGTCAAAATGCCTTCCTTGTGGAATGGATCCAACTAGATGATTTTCTGAAAGGTTCAAGAATCCAAGAAATTCCAGATTCAGTATCTCCCTAGGAATGGATCCTTCAAGTTGGTTCCAAGAGAGGTCTAGAGATTCAAGCATACTCAAATTCCCTAATGACTTAGGAATGTGACCATTGAAGTTATTATGAGAGAGATTGAGTATTTGAAGAGAATGAAGAGATCCAATAATCTCTGGAATTTGTCCTTCTAATCTGTTGCTTGAGAAGTCAATAGCTATTAGGGTTACTAGGACTCTTTCAAGGCTATATTCCACCCCTTTTATAAACAAATCCATAGAATGGATGTAATAATGATCCATATAGCTATTTGCTGCCATATACTGGGTTTTCTCTGGGGGCTTTGAATTTTTCATAGCTTTGAAGTAGTTGAGCAATTCTTCAGGTAGAGCACCAGTGAGCTCATTGTGAGATGCATCAATAATTCTCAACTGAGGAAATGGACTTTCAGTTTGACAATTGCCAATTGCTCCGTGAAATCGATTAGATTTCAGAATTATGACCTCTAGATAGGTAAGAGTTTCCAACCAAATTGGAAATTGATCCTCTATCTTGTTGTTCCCTAAATCAAGGAGTTCCAAATCATTACAATGAGCTAAAGATCGTGGCACAGGCCCCTGCAATTGATTGTCATTTAGCATAAGAAATAGAAGAATGTTGCCTTTTGAAAATGTTGAGGGAATGGCTCCAAAAAGCCTATTGTTTCCCAAATCCACAATGGATAGAGACTGGCTGGAGTTTCCCAAGCATTCAGGAATTTGGCAAGACAAATTGTTATTTGACAAATCAAGAATTTCAAGAAGACTTGAGTCACAGATAGAGGAAGGTATTTGACCTTGAAGTGAGTTGGAACTCATATCCAGATACTCTAGATGTTTGCAGGGTAGTTGGTCTATTGTACCAATCAAAAAGTTATGTGAAAGGTTCACGAAGAACAAATTGTCGAAAGTCATGGACATGAACCAGTTTGGAATTTCACCACGAATGATGTTATTTGAGAGCTCCAGATAGCTTAAGCTCTCTGAATTTCTTAGAAACTCTGGAAATTCCTTTATCTGGCAAGAAGACAAACCCAAATGTCTGAAATCTGGATAGCTAATGTTCACACTTTTAAAAGTGTTGTTCTGAGGCTCACTGAAGTTCGCAAACATGTATTGCTCAATCCCACTGAAATTGTTTGATGAAAGGTCAAGGAAATATAGGTTTGAAAATGTAAAAATCAATGGGGGAATTGAACCGCTTAGTAGATTATTAGAGAGATCTAAAACCTCAAGATGCGGAAAATTGAGAAGTGGGCTAGGAAATTCCCCGACCAACAAATTGCCATTCAGACGTAAATTAGTGATCTGTGTAATGTTGCCAATTGATTCAGGAATGGCACCATAAATTTGACAAGATGATAGAAACAAAGACTTTAAGGACTGTATGCACCCTATTGAATCTGGCAACTCTCCCGTGAGATTTGTACCCCACAGACTCAACTGTCTTAAAGGACTAGAAATGCTGCAGTTAAATTTTGGTAAACTACCAGCAAGATTCTCATTTCACCTAAAAAGAGATCTTGCACTTTTGGTAGATGAAAAACATCACTTGGTATATTGCCTCTTATTCCAGTGTCTGCGAGATTTAGATACCTCAAAGATGAAGAAAAATTCACTCTTAACTCGGATGAAATGTTCATTGTCTCAAGTGACAGCACTCTTAAGTGAGTTAAGTTTTGAAGCATCGCTTCAAAATTGCTAGATTCATATCTTAGAACCCAGCAATCTGTAGGAATATCACACCAGTAATCGCTAGAGAGATCAAGTAAAACTAGGTTAGATAGGTATGATATTTCAGAAGCAACCTCACCTTCAAAATATGTATATGAGAGATTGAGGTGTGTCAGACTTTTCATCCAACCAAATCGATGTGAAATTTGTGATCCACTAAAGTCATTGAACGCAAGGTTGAGGCTATAGAGATGGGAAAGATGGAAAAGACTGGTGTTTGGATGGATGAGTCCTTGAAGTTGGCTGCAACTCAGATCTAGCTCAATAACACGGCCGGTGATGTTGTGGCATGTAACGCCATGCCAATTGCAGCAATCTGTATCTAGTCTCCAATATGTCATCTTTGGGTAAGAATACTGACCATTATTATCACAATTAGTAGAAGCATCACTTGATGCATTTATGCTAAGCATTTCCTTAAACTGAAGCAGTGCAAGGGCATCATCGTGATGGCACAAATGATCTTCCAAGAAAGTGAAATTGACCACTTCTTGAGGTTGCAATAGAAAGAAGAAGAGTGAAGTACTAAAAAATATTATTTGTCTCTTCATTCTTGCTTGATAGATATGGTATCAATATAACGGTTACACAAAGGCACGGGATTTATATGGGGTAGGTATTATTTGTAAAAGGTTTAAGAATTTTTCTTAAATGTAGAGCAAGTTAATAGTGGAAGTATGTGAAAAAGAACTTTGATGTTAATTCTACTTTTATTATTTACATATGAGAGCAAAAAGTCGAAAGCCGCATGTGAAACTAATCATTGGCCAACATTGAAATTTTAATGGCCTGTCCTTGAGAAAATAATTTACTAGGCCCTATACTTGAGAAAATAATAATCATTAGTCAATATTATAATTTTAATGGCCAAAAATCATAATATTAGAAATCTTTTGTCATTTAAAAGAATTATTTTTGTAATCATAAATTAGTATAATTGTAAACATTTTATGATTTAATAAAAAAACACCATTAAGAAGCCGTTATTTATAGTCGAATGGCCGATTTCAACCGTTGTTTTACATGCAGTGTACTATCTTGTAAAGGTGCTCTTGAATTAACCAGATTAGTATCGTCATATCCTTGTATTTTGTCAACTATGTACCGCCGTTACCATATCAAAGCATGATCCTACCTGAAAACACGTACTCAGAAATAATCAAAGCTCTGGCCTTGGCCCAGCTAAATCATGATCGATTACTTGCATGCAGTCTCCAATCAACATTAAGCTAATGTTTGTGAACAGAGAGAATGATTCGAGTGACTTTTCTTGATCAAACCAACTATCAGGATTTTCTGTAAAAGAATAGGTCGTTCTCAAGTCTATGCAATAAGTGTGGGATGACTTAGAAATATCTTCATAATCAACAAGTCTCGTCTTCGCATAACCATGTTGAAAGTGAAATTCTTGGAAGAAAATTGTGCAAAATATATTTTTGACTAGCAAGCTAGACTTGTAGATGAGTCGCACCAGCTTAGTTGGCGTTGTAACTTTTTGCTTTGAACACCTGGTATCTCCACCATTATGAAACTAATCCAGATTCGATCCGAAAAGTGCTTATAAAATCTAATTTTAATCAAGGGTAAAGAGTTCACCCCGAAACTTTTTAAAATGCCACATGCAGGAGTCGAACTTTGCGACCTCCTGGTCGTAACTTTTACATCAATTGGTGATAGTTATTTGGAGAAAATGACCATTGGTCAAAGTAGGATATAAAATTTTATACGTAACAAAATGCATCTTTTAGACAATTTTCCTATAGTTTCCCAAATGTACTTATGTACAAAGCTTGAATGTGAAAACTTTTGAATTAGGTAAAAGACCTTCATGCCACCCATCTTGTGCAAATTTCCAAATATCTCTCTACTTTGATTTGACTTGTCAAACTCCACTTTACCCTGACTTCGGGAAATTATGTAAAACTGAAAACTTCATGAACTGATCCTGAAATCAACTATATGATACTTTGAGCCATTGTAGTGACTGTTGATTTGGCATTTTGGTAATATTGATTAGGTAAGCAGAATTAGGTGTTGAATATTGAATATCGATTTCAAAGTCCAGAATAAATTTTAGCTTTGGGGGGGGGGGGGAGCCATCAAATACATAATAAGAAAAAAATTATATGGAATAAATCATACTAAATATGAAATAAAAATTCAACAAGGCAATAAATAGGAATAAGATGTTTTTAACAATAAAAACAATCCTTAAAGTAAAATGTGAAAATTAGATTCTATATCATTCTATTATTAAAACTTTTTCGATTTGTATGATAGTTGAATCTTTCTTCGTTTATTTTTGATTTTGAATGTGTATAGTATATTGTTATTTTAGTTGCTATTTTAAAATTATAGTAACCAAGGAAAATAAGAATTGATTTGTTATAAGACACTTCCTATAAAGAAAGCCAAGATTTCCTTAATTATGTACTAATGGTATATATTTATACAGAAACGAATTGCTAGTTCGGTAGAAGACATTTTTATAAAAAGAAATCAAAAAAATAAGCAAAAGAACTGCAAATGATCATAATTGAGAGCGCCAAGATGATATAATTTAACAACTAATTCTACTATGAAAGATTTTAAGATTTTAGAAACTTTTGGGGGAGGGCAGGGGACTACCCCTGTCAATCCGTCCCTGTGTTCCATCACTGGGGCTTTGAATGAAGTTAAAACTTTTGACAAAATTATACTCATGCATAGTTGAGATTGATTTGGGAATGTTTGAATTTTGTATCCACTTTTGACATTTTGGTTGGTTCCATTATGCAAGATAAGCGCATCAATCTAACATTTGGTCAAGTCATCTGCTCACGAAAAATCAAAATCACAGAAAGGTGAACAACAATTTGCCCATTTTTCGAAGACTCCAATGACTCTCAATATGTGTGGCTTATGATGCATTATAACTTCAATATATCAATATTTAGGTCAATTCTATATTTCTTTTTTTTTTTCCTTTACAATGAATACAGCCCCTTGCTTATGCAGAGGGATATAAGCTATTTGAAGAAAATTAAGCAAAATGCTGCACATCCTTGTTCATTTTAAGATAGAGCCATGACTGCTAAAAAATAATCTTCAGGCAAGAAAAATTGAAAAATTAATTATCATAACCAAAATTAATTATGCTAACAAAAATTATTATTTTGGTTGAAGAAAATTATATGCCTTTTCAGGCCATAAATTTGAAAAAGAAGGGATAAACAAGATGGAGAAAGTCAAGTATTCATTTAAAATTACTTTTTAGTGTGAAAGCTGTGATGCCAGTGAAGCTCTCAAGTCTACTGGAGAATAAATGCTGCCCAAGCTGCTTCCAAGAGCTTCAATTTCAATAACATGTATTCATTTTGAAGATACCTCCAAGTCACTTATTATGACTTGTTCTTCCCCAGAAACTCTTGACATGATTGAAGTCCCACAAAGCTACAAGTTTACAACTGCTTAATTTACCGCACCATTTGGAGAACTAAATATTAGAACCACACGATCTCGTAAAATTAGATTCACTATCCTATCCAATCGCAGCTTGACTTCCATCAAAATGTCAATTCATGAACATGGCTATTTTGCCCTCAACCATCCTGTTCCTCTCTTTCTAGACTATGATTTGATTATAAATCTTGATTATATTATTAAAAATCACTGCTATGGTTGGTGGGGAAAATTGAAGAGGACCAGTGACATAATTTCCATTTTTATAACTTTCTATAGCCAAACCGAACTGGGATATATAAGTAATTGCCCTATTTCACATTTTCTTAACAATTTCTTTCTACCAACTTTGAATGAAATTACAAATTAGCAAGACAACAAACTTACTTTAAAATTAATCCATAAAAAGAAGCAAGCATTAGATAGTCGTTTTCTCATTTTTCTTTGATCAAATTTTGTATACGCTGAATATTGGTGGAGCTCATATGTACTGCATTCACTTTATTTTGTGCACAAATGGACAAGTTCTCTTTGGATGGCCGTTACCAGCATGCTACAAAATTCCTATATAACCATCCCTTTCATGAGTAATGGCTAAATTGCAAGTGAATTGTAAATCCTTTCAAAAGTCTTACCATTCATATGAATTATTTGTTATCCTCATTATGGCTTGAAAGGCGTATAATGCCATACAATGTAAGTAAACTTTAATCAGATTCTAATTTTCCACCATAAATGCCTTTTGGAATAAAAAGTCTGCTTGTTATAGTTGTAGGACCAAATGGCCTACCCATCTTAGTCCTTTGGGATTAATGTCTCTTGTTGATGTGTATTATCTAGTTGTTGAACCTTTCATAGGTTAATATCTTATGGTTTCTTTATAAATCATAAATTTGAAAAAGAAGTGCTAAGCGGGACGGAGAAAGTCAAGTATTCCTTTAAAATTATTTTTCGTTGTGAAAGATGTGATGCCGGTCAAGCTGGTGCTCACATTGTCAAGTCTACTAGAGAATAAATTCTACCCAAGCTCCTTCCAAGAGTTTCAATTTCAATAACGTGTATTCATTTTGAAGATACCTCCAAGTCACTTATCATGATTTATTCTTCCCCAGAAACTCTTGACACGATTGAAGTCCAACAAAGATATAAGTTAAAGAATGGCCAAATTTACCACACCATTTAGAGACCTAAATATTAGAACAACCACACGATCTCGTAAAATTAGATTCACTATCCTATCCAATCGCATTTTGACTTCCATCAAAATATCAATTCATCAACATGGCTATTTTGCCCTCAACCATCCCTTTCCTCTCTTTCTAGACTGCGATTTTTACCAACTTTGAATGAAATTACAAATTAGCAAGACAACAAAATTACTTTAAAGTTAATCCATAAAAAGAAGCAAGCATTAGATAGTCGTTTTCTCATTTTCCTTGATCAAATTTTGTTTACGCTGAATATTGGTTGAGATCATATTTACTGCATTCACTTTATTTTGTGCACAAATGGACAAGTTTTCTTTGGATGGCCGTTACCAGCATGCTATAAAATTCCTATCTAACCATCCCTTTCGTGAGTAATGGCTAAATTGCAATGAATTGTAAATCCTTTCACAAGTCTTACCATTCATATGAATTATTTGTTATCCTCATTATGGCTTGAAAAGGTGTATAATGCCATACAGTGTAAGTAAACTACAATCAAATTCTAGTTTTTTCCGCAATAAAAGCCTTTTGGAATATAGAGTCTGCTTTTTATAGTTGTAGAACAAAATGGCCTACCCATCTTAGTCCTTTGGGATTAATGTCTCTTGTTAATGTGTATTATCTAGTTGTTGAACCTTTCATAGGTTAATATCCGACTTATTTTTTCTATATAAACCATAAATTTGAAAAGGAAGTGATAAACGAGATGGAGAAAGTCAAGTATTTTTTGAAAATTACTTTTTGGGGTGAAAGCTGTGATGCCGGTCAAGCTGGTGCTCATATTGTCAAGTCTACTAAAGAATAAATTCTACCCAAGCTGCTTCCAAGAGTTTCAATTTCAATAACGTGTATTCATTTGTTTTACTTTTCTTTTCCTAGTTGGCCAAGACATCTTTAGTCTGTACCCGTTCTATTTACTAAAATTTGGAAACTATTGTGTACTTATTTCATATGCTATTGCTAGTAAAAGTGCATTTAAATTCACATTATAGTATTTTTCACTGGTTTTTCTTTATAGTGATATTCGAATATTCAAACAAGAAAAATGTTACAGCTTAAACTTTGAATTGGCAGTCGAAATTGACTCGAATATAATATAGAAGATTTGAAGTCTTCTTTTTGTCAGTATATAAAAGACTTAGAGTCTCCACCGAGTAAAAGTTGGTCCATCTGTACGTACTTATTATGATTTCTCAATCTAACAAATTAAATAAGTCATTCAATTAGGATGTGATTTTGATCTCACAAATTAGGGGGCAAAAAAAGAACGTATGGAAATTTTTGCATGGTCCCAAATTGTGGACCATATTGTAGTTCTTGAGGAACCACAAGACTCATTGGCGAATAAGGTTGCACCTTGACTAATGGAAGGGACTTTAATGTGATTGCATCTTCCAAAGAAAAGTGAATAGCCGGGGTTGAGTTCACCCAATTGCCACCTAGAAAGGGCTTTAGGTGCTCCTTTTTTCCTTTTTTTTTTTTTATTGGGCAGAGTAAATTAAGGCACGCTTATACAGCCCAGATTTTGCTGCACATTTTTTAAATAAGCAAAGGGCTAATTCCTACATAGAGGAGAAACTAAATTTATTTTGTCTTGGCATGCCTTGGAGTAGAGTATGTTGAAATATGAAGTGCTGGAAATAATTTCAAGAGGACGTGTCAAAAATCACAAAGTTCCTATCCAGCTTATTTCCTAACAAGGACATGAATGCTATTGAAGTTTCATCCAAAGTTAGATGAGGTGTGTCAAAAATCTCAAGTTCCTATCTAGCTTACTTCCTAATGAGGACATGAATGCTATTCAGCTTTTGGAGTTACAATTTTTTCTACAACACTCTTATTTTATGAGGGAGGAAAAGTCCAACTGGAGTTGACAAAATGCAATGCAAAAATAACTTATTCCAATATTTTGGAGTTATAACTTGATGAGACGCTATTGAACTATCGGAGTTACAATGTGAAAACAACTATTCCCAAGTTTGATATGAGATGCAGTAGTACTAGATGGTAGTCTCATCACTAAGAAATTTCTTCAATTGTCCATTCAAGGTTTTAAAGGACAAAATGAACAGTTAATTAATGTAACCGGTAGTCCATTAAATTGTTTTGATTGATGGATGTAGACTTTCGAGCAGACACTCAATTAAATTTGCGAATCATCATTTGGTCTCGTAATACATGTTAGCTATGTATGCATCCAATAATTCAAGCAATTTTGCCAACATGTGAAGAAAATGTCAAGTTAAAACGTGAGAAAACTGAGTACTATACATCATAAAATGTGGCCTTTTAATTATGTCGTTCATAAGCACAATTCGGGATAGAAATTAGGCTATTCGACAGATAGATTGTGGTTTTTTTTATCACAATTTTGAGAAATGTTTGACGTCACCAATTCTTTCGGGGCCATATTCATCGTTGACGAAACATGAAGTCTTCAAATTGGGAAATGCAGATCAAGTTCCGCTCGAATGCCTCTTGCCTCCCACCAGTACCCCTCAATGTAGTCTTAGACAGAAAATAGGTGGATACTCTTGTCAATAACGATGGAAAGTTACTGTTGTTAACTCTACTTTATTGAATTTGCATACGGCCCAGGACTTGAAAGAGGTTGACTGCGTGCAGTCTCCTAGGGGGTCACGTTGACGAGGGCTAAGTGGCTAACACTATTGAATAATATCATTTTAGCTTACTTGACATAATATAGGATAAATTACATATAACCCCCTTGTGATTTTATCTACTACCACATAATCTCCCTGACTCTCAAAATATTCACTTTACCCCCTATAATTTTATGTGAAGCAGAACCTTAACCTAAAATAAGCCATGTAACTTCGTTAGTTGAAATACCTGCAGTCCCTAGTTTGAATTCGTCTTCTAGGATTAAAACTCCACTATTACACAAATGAAACTCTCAGTAAACTAGTGCGTTATGTAGGAAGACTATATATACTGATCAGCATACTGCTAAACAAACTAGGATCTCATTTGCCAGAATCTGTGTGGAAATAAGCGCTGGATCCGATAAACTATCACATATCCCTTATGCTAATGAGAATGGTGATTTAAAAAGCCAGGGAATTGAATATGAATGGATACCTCTGAGCTGTGGCAAGTGTTTTGGGCACTCTGATAACAAATGCCCTATGAAAGTAATTGAAGAATGGCATCCTAAGGAAGTAGGAAGGGTGGAAATGAAAGAGGTAGTCCAGCAAAATAAGATGTTGGAATCCCCAGAAATGGTAGAAGAAAGTTAAATTGATGTTCAGAAATTGGATGAATGTGAACAAATTAAGGGGATGAGTAGAAAAATGAAAATGTTATAGTCATTATAGATGATAGGCAGAAAGTAAAGAATGCTTATAAACAGGAGAAACTCAAAGTTACTAAAGGAAGTCCACCTACTATTCCTATTCAAGGGATTGAGATAGTTATGCCTATAGAGAATGTATCTATCCCTCTTACTAGTTGTGCTGAAGAATGCAGTGAAAAGAGTACAGTAGAAACAAGAATTGCTAGTAATGACAGAAATGCTTCTTACAAGCATGGAGGTAATTTAAAAAAAACTCCATTATATATGAAATTCGTGTGTTGGAACATTAGAGGTCTTAACAGACCTGCAAAGCAAATTGTTATACAAAAATTAGCCCATAACACTGCTGCTGATATCATTAGTACTATGGAAAATAAAGTTCAAATGCAAAATATATGTAGTGTAGCAAGAAAATGCCTTTATGGTTGGGCAGTATTTCATAATGCATCCAGCCATCATGCTAGTCAAATTATGGTATGTTGGAATGAAGAAAAGATTAAATGCCAAGTTCTAGATTCCCATGAGCAGGATAGCTCTTGTGTTACTTCTTTTGATTACATAAAGAATTCATTCATAATCACCACTGTATATGGGATGAATAAATTTGAGTATAGAAAACCTCTATGGGAGTGCCTTGTTGAAGTGAAAAGGAAAATTGTGACTTGTCATGACTCATTTTTGGGGATTTTAATGCTATTAGAAATCTAGAGGAAAGATTGGGGAGTAGTGATTTGATCAGCATTCTATGGATGATTTTAATCATTCTATTCATACTCTTGATGTATATGAATTTCCTAACAAAGGACCTTATTATACTTGGTGTAACATAAGAGAAAAAGGAACCATCTACAGCAAATTTGATAGGCTGCTTGTAAATGAAAGTTGGCTATCAATTATCATAGGGGCAAAAGTTGAAATTCCTCCTCCACATATATCTAATCATTCCCCTCTCTTGGTTTCTGTTTTTGAAAATATCGGCTCCATTTGGATTCCCCTGTTTTTCCCCTATTTTTGAATAACTGTTTTTCACACCCCAAATACTACAATAAAGACAACCCCAAAAACAACCCCAAATACAACCCCCAAATACAATCTCAAAAACAACCCAATTTCATATTTTTTTTTCTATTCCTTTTTTCTTTTCCATTTCTTTTTTCTTTTCTTCTTCTTCTCCTCCCCCTCCTGGCTTCTTTCTTCTTTCTCTCCTCCTCCCTCCTCTCCCTCTGTGGAAGGAGAGAATCTAGGGAGGAGGGGGTGTGAGGAGGGAGGGGGAAAATGAGGGAGGAGAGGGAAAAGAGGAGGGAGGAAAGGAGGGAGGAAAAGAGGAAAAGATAGAATGTCGAAGAAAGAAATGGAAGGAAAAGAAAAAAAAAAATCTTGGAAAGAAAAGAGAAAACAAAAAAAAAATACATCTGAATCCAAATACATCTACAAGAATTATTTTTTCTGAATGCTACAATCTGTTTTGAAAACAACTCCAAAAACAGCTAATCCAAACGGACCCATCAATATTAGGCCCAAACCTTTCAGATTTCGTAGCTTTTGGAGGCAGCATGAATCTTTTACTGAAATTGTAGCTGATTGTTAGTCTACTCAAGTTGATAGTAATCCTGTTAAGGTGCTATGTGAAAAGCTGAAGAAAGTAAAAATTGGATTGAACAAACTGATCAAGGAAAAATTTAGCAATATTAGTATAAGAGTACTGGAAAATAAAGAACAACTTGATGCAATCCAGAGGCTATTAATAGACTCCCCCATGGATACTGAGCTTATAAAGGGGAATAAAAATGCAACAAAGGAGTATGTTGATCTACTTATAACTGAGAAAAGTTTTTACAAAGACAAATCTAGAGTGCAATGGTTGGAACTTGGTGACAAAAAGACATCCTATTTTCATAGAAGAGTTAAAGGGCATAATGCTTGTAGCAGAATTCTCTCCTTGATAAATGATGAAAGGAACTAAATTTGTGATTATGATGAAGTGAAGAAGACAGTGGTGCAATATTTCCAATCTTTGTTCAACAATAGTTCTGATGATAATTTTTTTGAGATATCCCAAATTGATTAGATGGTTTCAAAGATGTTGACTAATGAGCAAATTGCTACATTAGCTACTTCAGTGACTAAAGATGAGATTAAGTCTACTATGTTCAGTATGAAAAAATGTAAAGCTCCCAGACTTGATGGATTCACAGCTAAATTTTTCACTAGCAGTTGGGAATTGTAGGGACTGATGTGATCAATGGCCTAAAGTACCGCTTTGAAAATGATTATATGTATCCACCCTTAAATAGTACATCCATCTCTCTGGTGCCAAAGATTAAAGATGTAACCCATATGAAGGATTTCAGGCCTATTTCCTATTGTAACTTTCTGTATAATTGCTTTTCTGTTGTTGGCCAACAGAATGAAAATAGTGCTCCTTGGTTTGATATCTAAAACACAAAATGCCTTTGTCTAAGGCAGGCAAATCACTGACAGTATTCTAGTCATGCATGAGAATGTAAGAAGCTACCGTAGTAAGAGGGAAAAACGAAGAGCTGCAATTAAAAATGAATCTGATGAACGCATATGACAAAGTGAATTGGCAATAAGAGCTATGAGATTCCTAGGAAAGCTTATACAGTGGATATTTCAATGTATTACCATTGCACACTTCTCAGTAAATCTTAATGGGGCTTTTGTTGGATATTTTCCTAGCAATAAAGGATTAAGGCAGGGAGATCCTCAATCTCCATACTTTTTCCTCTTAGTTATGGAGGCATTCAATGGTCTACTTCAATGGTATATTGGTGCGAGGGAGTTTCACTTTCATCCTCTATATGGAGAAATAAAACTCTCTCATGTAATGTTTGCTGATGAACTATTTTTACTCTCTGCTGCCACTGATAATTCTTTTTTATGTTTTTAGAGAAGTTTTGGAGGAGTTTGGTAAGCTATCTGGTTTGAAGCCTTAGCTTCACAAATGCAATATTTTGTTTTCTTGTGTTGAAGTTGAGGAGGAGTGTAGATTGTGCAATATCATGAAAATGCCAAAAGGATCTCTTCCAGTCAAGTTCCTTGGGCTTCCTTTATTTTCTGGAAAGCTTAGTTATGCACATTGCTAACCAATCTTTACTAAGATAAAGTAGAGGATTGGAAGCTGGGTTACTAAAAAACTCAGTTTTGGGGGGAGTTGCAACTAATACAATCTGTCTTGAGTGGAATCTACTTGTACTTGTTTAATGTATTCATTGCTCCAAAGATAGTCATAAAGAAAATTGGCAGTATGTTAGCTTCCTTCTTGTGGTCAAGAGATATAAAAGATAGATATGCTACTAAAGTTAAATGGGAAGATGTATGCAAGCCAAAGAAGGCAGGTGGATTGGGGATCAAAAACATTGAACACTAGAATAAGAGTATGGTAGTGAAGATGATTTGGAATATTTGTAGCAAAAAGGATTCTTTGTGGGTGAAATGGATTCATTCAGTCATGCTAAAAGATAGATGTATATTGGATGCAAAGATGCCTTCAATATGCTCATGGATATGGAGAAAGTTATTAAAGCTGAGGAATGAAATCCAAACTTTTATTTTTGTATCCATAGGAAATGAAAATGATAGCTCATTCTGGTACGATTCCTGGCATTCCTCAGGCCCCCTTTACCAGAAGTATGCGACTAATTTACTCTGGAAGCTGGGACTGAATACATGTTCTAGAATATCTGATCGTATCAAAGATGAAAAATGGAACTGGCCACGTGACAAGGAAGTTAATTCTCAGGTTAAAGAATTCATGCTAGACACACCTTTAAGTCTCTTATAAAATCTTCATGGAGAGGACAAGGTGATATGGAAATGCTCTTCTTCAGGGATTTTCTTTGTGAAATCCATTATGAAGGCACTATATGAACCTGATGGAAGAGTTCTATGCAATAAACTGGTTTGGAAAAAAGGCTTTATACCCAAGTTTGCTTTCACAACATGGTTGGCTATCCAAAAGAAGTTGATGACAAGGGACAGACTGAGGAGATGGGGGATGCAAAACATTTTTACTGGTTGTGCTTTATGTGGTGATAAAGATGAAATAGTTGAACACATATTTTTTTTGAGTATAGTTACTCTCTTTCTATTTGGCAAAAATCTTAGAAGATGTGGTCTATTATGTAAAGGGAGTACGAGCTGCCAAATGGAAGTTTAATGGTGGAGCACACTGGTGTTTGCAGCTGTTATCTGGCACCTCTGGAAAGAAAGGAATCAAAGAAATTTTTAGCTGAAAAAGCAAGTCCAACATACAACTTACTGAGGAATTCGTTAAGATGATACAAAAAATAGTCCGTTCATGGCCAAAAGCTATTAGAAACAGAGAGAATCGGGAACTATGTTTGGAATGGAATATAGATCCCAATCTTTTGCTAGTCTAATAAAATATATTTGCAAATTGTAGTAGCAGTACAGTAGCAGTGGCGTAAGAGGGATTTCTTGTAATAGTATAGGCCTTTGATGTACAGAAAGTTGATATCAATAATATGGCCTGTTTTTTTTAAAAAAACAAATGCTAAATCAGATAACTACTTAACCACCTTGTATAAAGATATGGGTGGATAATGTGGATAAATGTAAAACTATAAGAGGGTAAAATGGATATTTATATAAACCATAAGAGAGTTAAATGGATATTAAGATTTTATTACATGCACTTTTAAAATGCTTTTGTTATAAACACCGTAACTAATTATACATTTCGTTCAATTTACACTTTACATAAAATCACAGGGGCTATATGGCTATTTTAAAATTTTTGGGGGTCATCTGGTGTTAAACAAAACCACAGGGAGGCTATAAGTAATTTAGTTTATAGTGTGTGTGTGTGTGTGAGATATATTATATATGGCCCAGGTGAGTTGTACCTTGGGACATGTGTGATAATCCACTCACCCGAAATGTCATCAGCTATTGCACACATTACCTCTTTTATTCTACAAAACAGCAAATTTTCATTGACAATAACTTGATATTGATATTACAAGAGAATATGCCCTAGAGATCATCCTCTGCAAGCTTCTTAACCCACTGGGGAAAGCCCATCTTCCCCTTAACACTTTAATAAATTGGTTGCAAACTTAGCTATGACTGGTGTGATTACCATTTCTGCTATGAAAGGAAACCATAAGGCTGTATACCCCCCCCCCCCCCCCTCTACCATTGCCAAAATCAAAGGTAACGCTTTTAATTTTTAAGGACCCATTTATGTTCAACCTTAACTGAAGTCACTCTAGACAAAAGGAGTCAAGCTAATTCTTGTGGTACAGATATGTATGTAATATCCCATAAATATCGGATATAGATTGTTTTTTTAAATAAGATTATTATAACTCTCAATTGTGGGCGAATATAAGAGATTACAGTTAATGCAATGACAACTAATACCATACTTGATATGATACAAAATAATATAAATTAGAATAAATAACTCATACTTAGTGAAAGTTGAACCCTAAATCTTTGGCTTCTCGGACATCGCATACAGTTTTCTAGTTAGATGTTTTCTCCACAATATTCGTCTTGGCTGCAATGTAGCTAGTAGATGCGAATCAAATCACAAGTATAATAATCAACTCAGCAGCCTTGACTTTTTCATAGAAAACAATGCTATTTCTTGGTTTCCAGAGCTGATACATCAGAGCCCCACGAGCTAAGTTCCTAATCAAATTACAAAATTGAGTCCTTCTTTTTCATGCATTATCAACTTAAATATTTAAAAAAAAAACCCAAAAACAATGAGTTTTTAGACATTACTGTATTTTATGTGATGTTCTAACTTCCAAATTTAGAACATCTACATGAGACTCTTTGTAGAAAAGTATTCTTAGGGTGCGTTTGATAAAACTAAAACCTGAAATCTGAAATCTGAATTCATTAAGTCACTGAATTATTAAGTGGTGAATCTAACACATTTTTTGTCTGAATCTGAACACTGAATATGTTATCTCTGTTTGATAATCATAGATAATTGAATGCTGAATTTCCTATAGTTTTACAATTTTGTCCTTATATTGATTTATTTATAAATGATGCTATTATATTGGTATATTTTACTAGTAGCATATATAAGTAAATTTTATTTAAATAAGAATTATTTATTAGAAAAAAGAACTAAAAATGAAAATAAAATTATAATATAACAAATTTATTTGACAAAATTTAAATGCTAGTCTATCAAATGCTATGAATATAATTGGAGGGTGTCAAACCTCCAAAAATAAAGTTAAAATATAAGCCTAAATGCCAACAACAGTAATTTGAGAATAGGGCAAGTAGGGTCGTCTCCTCAGGGAATTGGTGGACAAATCACACAGGGAAAATAGGGGGGTTTTTGGAAAGAGAGCAATTAATTAATAAGAAAGAAATAAAAACTGAAATTTCAATTTAATCAAAATGACAAGAATCAAATAAAACAAATATCAATGAATTTAACAGTCTAGTCAAGGAATTAATCTTGGCACCGGTACACACAACTGATCATAGACCCAAACAGATATTTACATGCTCATGAATAAATTGGTTATAGTGGTCAAGCGGCCAACCACCAATCTTTCCTTAATTTTATAGTAGCCCGAGGCGCTCGTAGACTACCCTCTTGTGAATTGGACAACCCAAACACGCCATAGGATTTAATGCAGTCCGACATTAGGAATTAGAAAGACCAATTCTAGATGGTTAACACACATGCGGGTTAAGCGAGGCTAGATTAATTATCCCACGATACAAATTAGACCACTTGTGAGGCGTTGAAAGCTGTCTCGTATTGCCATATAGGTTGCTTAAAGGCGTAGCAACACCCTATTTGTATATTATTTAGACAATTGAATAACTGGCCACATTACCCAATAAACCCAAATAATAATTAATTGAAAACAGAGAATAATTAAATACCCATTAACATATAAATTGAAATTTATAATCAAAACGATCTCACAGATGTGGTGCCCCGAGCCTTGATTATTCCTCAACTAGAAAAAGAACTAGCCATGCCTTGACATCTTTTCCATGCAAGTTGTTGATTCCATGTAACTTGTAATTAAGGAATAAGAAAACACTTGAATTTACGCAGGAAGAATCTTCACTTTGAAAGCTACGACTAATAGGAACAACAGAAAGCTAAATTGACCTATTGTTTATGCTCAAAGCGACACCCAAGGAAAACGGAAAACAAAGAACCAATCTGCAAGAAGTGATACTAATCTACTGCTAGGCTACTGGCGCAATCAGAAAAGGACGAAAGAACTCAAACAAAACAATAAGATGAAACGAAATCAAAGTACTAATCTATGGAGTATCTACTGGCAGTGGAAACGGAAATAATAAAGAAACAAAACAAAAGTTATGCTATGATTCACCCTACTGACGGCGGCAAAAGACGAAAGTCAAAGCTAAAGTAATCCTAGGCTAAAGATATATATCGCCCAACCCCCACAAGCTACGAATTTATATATGGATGAAGAGGTTCCCAATTCCAATTCCACTTGAGACGTTAGCAACCACCTTCTTTCCCAGTAGGTTTTGGACTTTGCAGGCACAAGGAAAACTTCCACCGCCAAAGGTTTCTCCTAGTCTTCAATTTCCACAATACAAAGCATGTGGATCTCCACTCCAATTGCTCCCAGAAATTTATCCCAATAGGGAAATAGATGACTTTCCAAAACAGCTTCGGTACACCACCAAAACAGGAAATATGAGTTGGGCCCCTTGTGAATTTCAAATCTGCATGCACTACCCCTCTCTCAAACACAGGCACGTCTTGAAGGAATTAGTCTTCTGGAATTTTTGCCATTAAAGTCCATTTTCACACCAAAGGCCTACAATTACCACAAAATTCAAATATAAGCAGTACACCCATTCTCGATGCAATAAACGATGGAAATTAAGCCCAAATAACCCCAATTAACACATACAAATATTCACCCATCAAATCCCCCCACACCAAAACAATGCTTGTCCTCAAGCATTTCAAAGCTCAGATAGGCAATCACTAAAACTGGCACATGGCAGTTCAAGAAAGAAATACAAATATCTCATCCCCCAAACAATGTTATCAAAATCAACACATGTAAGAATTAACCCTCTCTCTTATAGGATGATGTATTTCACTCACCACTCAGAAATGAAAACACAGGGTTCACTCTCATCACATGAAAAAATGATGTTACCATATGCTTGTTAATATGTCACTTCGCCACCTCTAATGCTAAATTTTAATGCACAAATCAAAGGGTCTTGACATGGGTTGTAACGGGGCTTAGGTAAGGGGTTGGACAAAAAGGGAAATTAAGGCTAAAGCATGTCAAGGGAAATACCATTGACCTGCTGCATCAACACGCACTTTCTTCAACCATGTAATCTATTCAAGGCATTTTCAAAATTTTCCAACCGGCAAGCGCAAGCTACTAGGCGTGCCCCATTCTTATTGTACTTTACTTCACAAACCACCTTTTTGGTATTGTGTTCTTTTGTTGCTCTTTTTTTTTTTTGATACTAGTTTCTAACAAGGCGTGGGCACGCCTTAGAAGCTCTAGTCTTCTGTTCAATACATCACTTTAGCTCTTTGAAATTTCAAGTACACTTGCCTACTCAAAGCATAGCTTTATAGTACCGTTCAGAAGTATCATGCAACAAACCAAGGCATCCCTGAACATGGGGTTCAAAAACAAAAAGTTTAACCAAGAAAGGGATAAAGGTAACATAATGGGCTTATTTAAACAAAGAAAAAGGCCTAAGCTCAACAGGGTTCACTAAGGGAAATACAGTGGAAACAAAGGTCTAGAAAGTCAAAAAGGGTGTAACCTAGGTGCCCTTATCATTTCAATGCACCAAACTCAGCAATTAAGGTCTTGATTTGCACAGCATAGCAAGTTCTAGAACAATCAATTCACATGGAACAGCACTCAATGAAAAGAAACAGAGCAAACACAAGTAGAATGCTCATTAGCTCAAAAGTTTACAAGAATGGTTCCAACTAGCCAAAACTTGCACATGCATCATTCAATAACAATGTCACAAGGGAGAAAAGATATTTAATCACATCATATCACTGCCCATACTTGCCAAGCAAATGCCAATATCATCATAGCACCCTATTCTACCCAACAGAAATCAAAACTTCACTTTTTTTTTCTTTTTTTTTTTCAGGGTAAAGTCCTTCTAAGGCGTGGGCACGCCTTAGGCACTAAAGTCTTCTGATGCACACCCAATTTGGTTGGTTTTCCTCTTTTTTTTTGTTTTTTCATTTTTTTTTCAAATCAAAAACTAGGCAAAAGTTAAGTAAGAGAAGACTAACATTAAACCTCCCCCCACACCTAAACTTTACATTATCCTCAATGTAGGAAAGAGAAAGTAAAAACAAGGACAAGGGAAAAGAAACTTCCCTGAAGAGGGGAAAAACCGCAGCACCTAGGAGTGAGGAGGATGAGGGGGGTGGAAACCCATATGGGCAAAGAAGGCAGCCAGATTCGCAGATTGCATGGCAGAGAGGACATGCAAGTTGGCAAAATGTTGATTCAATGTATCCATCTTGGCATGCAAGCCAAGCACGTGGTCCTCCAAGTGCTTGAGACGGGTATCCAAAGTAGAAGAGGGCTGTGTAGAAAAAGAGGGGCCAGCCTGGTCAGTCGCAGAAGGGGGCACCCGTGCTCGTGGAGCTCCATCACCAGCAGGGGTAAACTGGTAAGTGTCTCCCACCTTTTGAATTATGCCCATACGCTCCAAGCTTCTCAAATCCAAAGGTTCCACCTGGCGAGCTATGCTAAGCTTGATATCCCGAGCAGGATCCAAGACGTCCAGTCGGATAGCCAAGTGAGTGATCAAAGAGCCCATGATTAAAGGCTTATGTGTTTACGCAACTGGCGAGAAGCCACCCAGCAACCAAAGTTAACCAGAACCTTGTTCTGCATGCACCATAGAAAGTAAAATTCCGCCTTGGAGAGTGTGCCAGACGCATCCTTGCGGCCAAAAAAGTTATATGCCAAGAAACGGTGGATGACCCTGAGGACGGGGTCAGTGAGAAAGGAAGCACGAGATTGACTAGGATCATAATGTTGAGTGTCCGTAGACCACTCCCGCCATATCTCTATATAAGTAATGGCAAAGGGCATTGTGAAATCCAGCTATTAATATCGCCCATCGCCAAGTGGTCCTCACCGACAAACCCAGGTGCACATTAAATTCATTGAGGGACAAACTAAAAGTTTGACCCATGAGGCGGAACTGGATCACCTCCGGGGTATCCAAGGCAAAGTCAAGAATCTTGTGGAACTGAAAAGTAGCATAAATTTCATAGCATAACTCCTCATAAGTTGGGTGGGCAATATACATGAAGGGTGCCCAACCAATGCGGTTAAAGAACCGCTCCACATCATGAACAATAGTCAACTGCTCCAAGGTCGGAATATCAAAACATTTGCAAGGAGCAAACGAGCGCCCAATAATAGTGTGCAAAACCTTGCGCTGGTCAGCAGTTAAATCGGAGAAAATATCTGCCAAAGCCCCAGGAGACAATATACTCTTAGAAATACCCAACCGAGACTGCGTGGGAGGCTGAATTGGAGCCGTCCTCTTACGGGAGGTGGATCCCGAGGCCTCAGTGGGGGTAGATTTCCTTGCTCGTTCCTTTTTAGGAGGCATCGGGGGACCACAAGCAATAAAATCAACAATGTCAACAACAAACCAATGCCACAATTGGCTAATCTATCCACGTGGGGTTCACAACCAATAATGTGCAAAGCAGCCAAACCCCAACAACTGGTCCCAAAATATACGGGGGAATCAAAAGGCACCAACCAGGACCAAATAAACAAACCACAGCCGCCGACCAATTCAAGTGGAATAAAACTCGATTAAACTAGCCAAACAAATTGGTGAGCCAAACACCACTTGACAATTACAATATAGCAACGATCCACAGGCTACCCAGAGCAGTTAAGCAGTCGCAAAATAGAACAATGCCATAATAGGAAGAAGATTGCTGACTATGGGGAATTCAAAATCAACAAAAAACAAACAACTACTTGAGGAATGTCAAAATGGGAAAACCGGAGAGAGCTAAGGCGAAAAAACCCTACCGGGACCCCTTGGCAGTTCGCGCAGGTGAGAGGCAAGAGGAAGAAAGCTCACGAGACGAGCAAGCGGTTGAGTCTTGAGTGGGCTGAGAGGAGGAGGTTAGCCGAGATGGAAGAGAGGAAGTGATTCTGCCAGTTCAGGGAAGCGAAGTCGAGAAGCAAAAGCTGCAGCCGATCAAAGCGAGATCCAGTAAGGAGGAGCAATATGGCTCATGGTAGAACAGCGCAGTGCAAACAGAACTCTGATGTTCAGTTCGGCAGCCATTGTGGAAGGTTAGGAAAGTAAGTCTGTTGGTGGGCCAAGGAATAAAGGGAAAGACGACACAATGAAAGAAAAAGAAAGAAAGAAAAGAAAAAGAAAGGAAGAAAAGACAAGAAAAGAAAGACAAGGTCAAAGATGTGTGGGGAGACCAAGCTTCAAGGCATAGGCACACCTTGAAGCTGTGAGTCTTCTGATGAAGCGGGGCTTCTCGTCGTTTTTTTTTTTTTTTTAACAAACCACCTCCTAATAAGACATAGGCACGCCAACAAAGAACTAGTCTTCTGATCACCCTTTCGCTGTAAGGCTTTAAGATGGGCTTGCGAGGCGTGGGCACGCCTTGCAAGTAATAGTCTTCTGATTCTCAGCCAGAGGTGCATTCTTGACTTGGCGATGGCGTGAGACACGCTGGACAACCGAGATCTTGAATCAAGCCACATTTGCACATTCGTGGCGTCCAGAAGGCGTGGGCACGCCTTGCAAGCTGAAGTCCTCTGCCCAAAACCACTGCTACCTACTCAAACAAAAGTGAAACACCATAAATAAGAAAAAACCAAAAGAAGTAAACAACGAACAACAAAAAAAACCTTGGGTTGCCTCCCAAGTAGCGCTTTTCTTTAACGTCTTTGGCTAGACGACTCCAATGGGAGCAATCATTCATAAACTGGATCCATCAAATGGACTTCTTCAATTGTGCCAATATCTGAAACATCAACAAAAGGTTTTAAACGGTGACAATTAACCTTAAAACTTTTGTCAGTCTCTAAACTCTTGATTTCAACCACACAATTGGCAAAAATATTGACCACAACATATGGTCCAATCCAACGGGATTTTAACTTACCTGGCATGAACTTCAACCGTGAATTGAACAACAGTATCTTTTGGCCTGGGGTAAAGCATTTTTCCCATAATAAGCGGTCATGAAAATGCTTTGTACGCTCTTTGTACACACGAGCATTGTCGTATGCTTCAAGTCGAATTTCCTCCAACTCCTGGAGTTGGAGCTTCCTCTCCTTACCATCTCTATCCATTTGCAAATTGCATTCCTTGACAGCCCAAAATGCCCGATGCTCTATAGCCACAGGTAAATGACACATCTTACCAAATACCAACCTGTATGGGGACATCTCAATGGGCGTTTTGTATGCCGTTCGATATGCCCACAATGCATCATCCAATCGAGAGCTCCAATCCTTACGGTTAGGGTTAACCATTTTCTGCAGAATGTTTTTAATCTCTCGATTGGAGATTTCAGCTTGCCCATTGGTTTGCGGGTGGTACGTGGTACTCACACGATGGTGCACTCCATATTTCCTCATGACGGCCTCAATGGTGCGATTACAAAAATGGGTACCTTGGTCACTAATGATAGCTCTAGGCACCCCGAACCTACTAAAGATGTGGGATTTAAGAAATCCTGCAACAACTTGAGAATCATTAGTCCGGGTAGCCTTTGCTTCTACCCATTTCGAAACATAATCAACTGCTAACAAAATGTATAAAAATCCAAAAGAACTAGGAAAAGGTCCCATAAAGTCCATACCCCAAACATCAAATATTTCACAAAATAACATAGGTACTTGAGGCATTTCATCCCTTTGAGACAGACTTCCAAATCTTTGGCATTTTTCACAGCTTTTACAGAATGAATAAGCATCACGAAACAATGTTTGCCAGTAAAAGCCACTGTCAAGGATTTTTCTAGCAGTTCTCTTAGGCCCAAAGTGACCACCACATGCATAATTATGACAATGAGCAAGAATAGATGGAATTTCATTTTCAGGTACACATCTACGAATAATTTGATCAGAGCCTATTTTCCACAAATATGGCTCATCCCAAATATAATATCGAGAATCATGAACTATTTTATCCCTTTTACTCTTATTCATGCCATCAGGAAACTTATGACTGACCAAGAAATTCACAATATCCGCATACCAAGGTTCCTTGCTTTTGATAAGAAAAAGATGTTCATCAGGAAATACCTCAGAAACGGGTACAGCTTCTTCCTCTCTAAGCAATCGACTCAGGTGGCCAGCCACAAAGTTATCCACCCCTCTCCGATCCTTGATTTCCCAATCAAATTCTTGCAGTAAGAGCACCTAACATATGAGCCTTGGTTTGGATTCTTTCTTTGACAAGAGATATTTCAAGGCTGCATGATCAGAGAAAACAATCACTTTGGATCCTAACAAATATGATCTAAATTTCTCAAAAGCGAAAACAATTGCTAAAAGCTCCTTTTCAGTGGTTGTATAGTTGCATTGAGCTGGGTTCAACGTTTTGGAGGCGTAGTATATGACATGACTACACTTCCCAATCCGCTGTCCAAGCACAACGCCTACAGCATAGTGACTGGCATCACACATGAGCTCAAAAGGTAGCTTCCAGTCTGGGGGTTGGATAATTGGTGCCGTTGTCAACATGCCCTTGAGTGTATCAAAGGACAATTTGCAACCCTTTCCAAATTCGTAAGGCACCTCCTTTTGTAGTAGGTGAGACAATGGCTGAGCAATCTTGGAAAAATCCTTGATAAATCGCCTATAAAAACCTGCATGGCCTAGAAAACTACGAACATCCTTGACATTAGAGGGGTAAGGTAAACTAGTGATCAAAACAATTTTAGCATTGTCTACCTCAATACCCCTTGATGAAACAACATGGCCTAAAACTATGCCTTCTTTAACCATGAAATGACATTTCTCATAATTGAGAACCAAGTTTGTTTCAATGCACCTATTTAAAACTTTTGTCAAATGATCCATACATTGGTCAAAAGAATCACCGTACACAGTAAAATCATACATGAAAATTTCAATGCAATTCTCGATCATATCAGAGAAGATACTCATCATGCATCTTTAAAATGTTCCAGGAGCATTACATAAACCAAAAGGCATACGGCGATATGCAAAAGTTCCAAAAGGGCAGGTAAAAGTGGTTTTATGTTGGTCTTCTTGGGCAACAATGATTTGGTAATACCCAGAATAACCATCTTGAAAGCAAAAGAAACACTTACCTGCCAATCTTTCAAGCATCTCATCAATGAATGGGAGTGGAAAATGGTCCTTCCTAGTTGCAGCATTCAACTTCCTGAAGTCAATACACATCCTCCACCCATTTTGCAATCTCATTGGCACCAATTCATTTCTCTCATTTTTGACTAATGTGATCCCAGTCTTCTTAGGAACCACATGGATAGGGCTTACCCACTGGCTATCAAAAATAGGAAAAATAATTCCTAATTCTAAGAGCTTGAGAATTTCCTTCATCACCACTTCCTTCATTGCGGGATTAAGCTTCCTCTGGTGCTCTCTTACGGGCTTTGCATCTGCCTCCAATAGAATATGATGCATGCAAATGGATGGATTAATGCCTTTGATGTCTGCCAATGTCCACCCAATTACTGGTTTATATTCCTTTAAGACTCGTATAAGCTTTTCCTCTTGTACCGCATCCAAGTCATTGGCTATGATCACAGGCAAGGTCTGGTTATCTCCCAAGTATGCATAATTCAAGTGATTGGGCAGTTCCTTTAATTCCAAGTTGGGTGCACGTTCCTTGAAGGTAAATTCTCTCATTAGGCGTGGGTATAGATGAAAAGAATTTTCAAACACATGCAGGAAGAGGGATGTAATGAATGGAGTGACATGATGGCGTCTTTGACTTCCTCCTCTTCCATATCGTCTACTTCCAAGTCTGTTTTGCCTTGTTGTAAGACAAAATCCAACTTGTCTTCCATGAATTTCTGCTCAAAATTCTCTTGCACAATTGTGTTAGTAATGCCAATGAAATTCATAGATTGAGTATCCTCAGGATGCTTCATGGCATCAAAAATGTTGAATGTGACTATTTCATCATCAAACTCAACAGATAAGGTCCCTTCATGTACATCTATTTTGGTCCTTGCTTGTACTCATGAAGGAGTCTGCAAAAGGATCCACGAGATGAATTGGTAGAATGTTCATCATTCATGTCAACAATGTAAAATCAGCGGGAAAAATGAATTCATTTACCTTAACAGAACATCTTTAACTAGACCCTCGGGTAGACAGAACCTATCACGCTGGTTGAATGATTACCTAGTCTCTTTGAGGGTCCTAAATGCAATGCTTTAAAAGTGAAAGAGGCATGACATTTATAAAAGCACCTAAATCAAGCATACTTTTTCAATTCTTTGATTGCCAATTATCACGGTATAGTGAACATACCTGGATCCTTGCACACGAGGCTTGTAACTTCAACTTTGGAGCTGGCGATTACATTTTCTCTCCACCTTCGGCCTTGTCATCCGGACTCAATTTGTTGCGATTGGTGCATAAGCCCTTCAAAATTTAGCATGCTTGGGCAATTGTCTAATTGCATCCAAAGAGGAATGTTGATCTCTACTTTCACGAGAAGGTGTCAAAATTTCTTTCTCAGACTCTTCCTTCTTAGCCTTTGCCAACCTGCCAGGAAAAGGGGGAGGAATTTCAAATGTCTTTGGAACCCCAGTGGATTGTTTCTCTTCTTCCCTTTCACTTCTTTGGACAACTTCCTCTTCTCACGTGGGCGTGACACGCCAGAGCTTGTACTTTCTTTCCACTCCATAGGTGCATAGCTTGGCATTCTCCTATGGGTTAAGAACTACTTGGCGGTAACTTCCCTTTTGTTGCTATTTTTCCAGGTTGCTTATGGAAGTTTGCCATGCAGGACATTGTGCTTCCAGGATGCCTATCACATGCAGTCTCTTGTTGAAATTGACGTGCTGCTAGTGATTTCACCATATCTTTCAAAGAAATAGTTGAGTTGGAAGTGGCAGGTTGTTGCAGTGGTTGCATTGATTGCATCGGTGGCCTTGGTTGGAATGGTTGTTGGACCAGGGGGTTTTGAAGCATAGCTGAAATTGGATGATGCATGCATCATCTGGATTGTAGGTAGGTGCAAATGGGTCATTCCTTCTTTGGGGTGGTCAGGAAAGCCCTATTGCATTGGCTTGTTGGTGTATCTTCTTGGAGAAGTGGGCACGTATGGGTCATATGCCACAGAGCGACACAAACTAGTCTTCAGTTGATTGTACTTGCCCACGCCATTTTTGAACCAAAGAGGTAAGCTTCGAGATAGCTTACCCTCTAAAGTCGAGTGGTTCACTTCATTCACCTTCTAATTACTGCCGTCGACTCACTCCAAATTGTTGGGAATTTTCAGCCATGGTGGAAATTAATTTAATTGCTCTCATCGGGGGTCTTGTTAGCCCACTGGCTGCATCTAGCACTCCCTATCCATTGGGGACAATCCCTCATAGAAATATTGAATCAAGAGCTGGTGAGGGATTTGATGGTGTGGGCAGCTAGCACAAAGTTGCTTAAAACGCTCCCAATACTCATATAAAATTTCTCCAGTTGCTTGTCGGACATACATATTTCACTTCCTTTATATTGAAGGCTGACTCTAGAGGCGGGGAAAAACTTTTCTAGAAATGCGACTCTTCAAATCTTCCCATGTAGTGATGGATCCGATGGCGGTAGAATAGCCAATCTTTAGCCTTATCCAATGAGAAAGGAAAAGGCCCTCAATTTGATGTGATCTTGAGTGACTCCTTGAGGCTTCATTGTGGAACACCACATGGAATTCCTTCAAATGTTTATGGGGATCCTCACACTTTTGCAACACCGAAGTAGGAAATAAATGAATCAGACCAGACTTAAGTTCAAATGCCTCTTATGTGTTGGGATATGTTATGCATAGTGGTTGTTGGTTCACATTAGGAGTTGCTAACTCCCTCAAAGTCCTTTGGGCTGCCATTGCTACTTGGGGAATTTTCACTACTTCTTCTTCAGATTCACTTAATGAATCACTGAAAACAAACTCTTGCTCAATTCCTGAAGGTGACTCCGTTGAATATTGTTGCTCACGCAACTTTGCCTCTTTGGTCAACCTTCTTGCAGTCTTCTCGATTTCTGGATCAAATTCAAGGTTTCACATGCAGAAGATGAGTAAACAACGAGAAAATAAAACACATGCAATAAATCACTTAAAACACCAATAGCTTCCTGTGGCGGCAAAATTTGGAGGTGTCAAACCTCAAAAATAAAGATTAAAATATAAAGCCTAAATGCCAGCAGATGAATTTGAGAATGGGACAAGTAGAAGGGTCGTCTCCTGGGAATTGGTGGACAAATCACTGCGGGGGGGGGGAAAATAGGGGTTTTGGAAGAGAGCAATTAATTAATAAGAAAGAAATAAAACTGAAATTTCAATTTAATCAAAGCGGCAAGAATCAAATAAAACAAATATCAATGAATTGCAGTCTAGTCAAGGAATTAATCTTGGCACGGTGCACCTGGCGATCATAGACCCAAAAGCAGATATTTACATATGCTCATGAATAAATTGGTTATAGTGGTCAAGGTGGCAACTCAACCACCAATCTTTCCTTAATTTATAGTAGCGAGGCATTTCATAGACTACCCTCTTGTGAATTGGACAACCCTAGATGCAGCTCATGGGATTTATCACAGTCACGACATTAGGAATTAGAAAGACCCAATTCTAGATGGTTAACACACATGCGGGTTAGCGGGGCTAGATTAATTATCCCACGATACAAATTAGACCACTTGTGAGGCGGTGAAAGCTGTCTCATGTGCCAGTAGGTTGCTTAAAGGTGACAGCATGACCTAATTATTGGTATATATTATTTAGACAATTGAATAAGCGTACATTACCCAATAAACCCAAATAATAATTAATTGAAAACAGAGAATAATTAAATACCCATGAACATATAAATTGAAATTTATAATCAAAACGATCTCACAGATGTGGTGCCCCGAGTCTTGATTATTCCTCAACTAGAAAAAGAACTAGCCATGCCTTGACATCTTTTCCATGCAAGTTGTTGATTCCATGTAACTTGTAGTGGGAATAAAGAAAAACACTTGAATTCTAGCGAGGAAGAATCTTCACTTTGAAAGCTACGAATAATAGGAACAAAGCTAAATTGACCTATTGTTTTGTCTCAAAGCGACACCCAAGGAAAGCGGCAAACAAAGAACCAATGCAAGAGTGATACTAATCTGCTAGGCTCTTAAGCTAATCAGAGGAAAAGACGAAGAACTCAAACAAAACAATAAGATGAAAGCGAAATCAAAGTACTAATCTATGGGTATCTCTTTGGCGGTGGAAACGGAAATAATAAAGAAACAAAACAAAAGTTATGCTATGATTCACCCTAAAGTGACAAAGGCGAAAGTCAAAGCTAAAAGTAATCCCTAGGCTAAAGATATATAAGCCCAACCACAAGCTTCTGAATTTATATATGGATGAAGGGGTTCCCAATTCCAATTCCACTTGAGGCGTTAGCAACCACCTTCTTTCAGGTGGGTTTGGACTTTGCGGCACAAGGAAAACTTCACAACCGAGGTTTCTCCTAGTCTTCAATTTCCACAATACAAAGCGTGGATCTCCACTCAATTGCTCCCAGAAATTTATCCCAATTGGGAAATAGATGACTTTCCAAAACGACGGTACACCACAAAGCGGGAAATATAGGTTGGGCCCCTTGTGAATTTCAAATCTGCATGCTACCCTCTCTCAAACACAGGCGTCTTGAAGGAATTAGTCTTCTGGAATTTTTGCCATTAAAGTCCATTTTCACACCAAAGGCCTACAATTACCACAAAATTCAAATATAAGCAGTACACCCATTCTCGATGCAATAAACGATGGAAATTAAGCCCAAATAACCCCAATTAACACATACAAATATTCACCCATCAATAATTAATCTAAAATGCTAAAAATGTTGATTTTTAATTTGCTCACGTAAGTTGATCATAAAAAGTTGATCAGCTTGTCGAGATCTTTCTTCTTGTTCTACATTTTCTGTGTTTTCTTTGGTATGTTGCTCACTTTGTACCACAATTTCTTCATTCTCAAAATCATGAAACCAAGTATCAATAACACCACTTCTTCGCAGATAATTGTGGATGGCTACACATGCAATTACAATATTCCGTTGGGTTGGAAAAGGATATGGTGCCATCAATTTGAGAATTGGAAAACGAGCTTTGAGTACTCCAAAAGCACTCTCAATTACATTTCTTAATCTTGTGTGTGCCTGATTAAATTTCTCCTCTTTTGTGGTTGGACGACGCCCACCTTGAAAATCAGCTTACCAGTAGCACGTATTACGATAATGAGTCATGAACCCATGTATCAGTGGATAGGCAGGATCACATAAATAATATTTTCCTACAATAATACACATTGTATTAAGAAGAGCATTAATGAATATTAATTTCCTTAAAGATTATTTTACCTTCCAGCGGAAAAGGAAAAATGCTTGTTGGATCTCGCATAGTTTCTATTAGCACTCTAGAATCATTTGCTACTCCTTCCCAACCAGCCCATACAAATGTGAACACCATATTAAAATCACAAATTGCAAGCACATTTTGGTTGCACTTTCCTTGTCCTCTCTCTCGATAAGGAGTTTGTTGTGCAAGTGGTATAACAGCGTTTACAAGAGTGCCATCAAGTGCACCAATAGCACCCTTTAATGTAAAAATAAGAAATGGTTAAAATTATAAAAATGATATGAATACTGATTTTTGTATATTATTTTTTTGAGATATAATACAAATGCTTTCAAAGTATACTTGTTTGCCGACTTATATTGGCATTTGAATCAAAATTTGGAACAATCATTTCCTTAGCAAAATTCATCATCGCAGTCATTAGCTAAGGACAAGGTGAAGCAATTGGAGCAGAATACAAATACAGAAGTCTGTTAGTTTTTTAAAGTGATTATTTTCATTAACCTTTGTTTTGACTGTCCGTTATATTTTACTCATTGCAAGAAGTGCCAGAGGTGTTAATCAGAAAGAAGGCTCACATAGGTTGCCCTAATGAAGTGATAGAGCTACAACTGCATGTTGAGTGGAGTTTATCAGGGAAAGGAGTGTTAAGGGTTCAAGGGAAGGAGGCTGTACATATGTAATCACGACCACATGGCTAGTAACATATAGCACAGCATAATCAATAAGAGCTAGGATAAATGTACAAAACAACCTATAAATTAGACTCTCAAATGCAATTTAATTATTCTTTATTATAATGTGGCTATGTTATTAAGTAATAAGAAAGCGGGATAATAACTCTTTATTTTTTCGTCACCTAAAACAAAACAAAGGCCTGACAAGCCTAACATTGAGAAAAACCTAAACTTCCAACTAACATCAAGAAAGGAGAAAAAAAAAAAGCTATAACACATTCATTAGAACTTGATAAACATATAGTTAAGCGGTGTATTTGAAGCTTTAAGTTGTCAACCCCTCAAAAATATCAGTTTTGAAACAAATATCAGAAGCACAAACCAAACAACTTTTTGACAGCTACATTCCTTATGATTTTTCTTCAAAAGTACACACAACTTTTTGAAAACTTTTTGACATTTGACAAAATGATGTTCCAATTAATTGTTAGAACATAGAATCTTTAAGTCAAAAAACAAAACCATGGATCGTTTCCAAAATGAAGAAGAAAAAGGGAACAAGTAAATCAACAGGTATGATATTCAACTATTCACCCATCTTGTGAGAATAATTAAAGCGTGAGAAAGGTAGATGGAAAGACTAGAGTGAAAGGGAGAGAAAAAGAATACCTGTGGTGGTGGTGGTGGTGGTGCGGTGGTGGTGGAGGTTGCCGAGGTAGATTTCCGGTGGAGATTTCTTTGCTTCAAGGACTTGCAGACGACCAAAGAGAGGAGAGAGAGAAGACAAACAGCAAAAGAATGAGAAAGATGAAAAAGAAAGACGAAAAAGAAAGGTGATTGTGTTTTATTTGGTAAAGGTTATTTATGTTCTAAAAAATATACTTAACCCTAACATCTGACCGTACTTTTTATTCAGTGATGATAAGTGATAAAATTATCACTTATTTTTTGGACTCCATTTTGCCTAACTGATTCAGACCCACTTAACCAATAAGATGCAGTATTTTTTGTTATAAAACAGTTTTAACACAATTAAGATCTAAAGTCATTAAAATTAAGTGCTGAATGGGGGCCTTAGTTTTCGAGCAACCCTGTTTCCTCTCTTTCATAGATTCTTGCACAGTAGAAAATTCTTGAAAATTCTTCTAATAGAAGATCTACTACTATAGTAGAAAATTCTTCTAACGGCGAATCTATTACATGCAAATACAAAGAATTCAAAATTAAGCGAGTCAAAATCTATTTAACTGAACTACTTGAATTCGCAGATCTCTAGAGAAATTGTTGATGAAACTGAATCAAATCAAATCATACTTGCATTCAATAAAACTCAGATTTGAAAACTAAAATCTAAAATCTGAATTCTGAATTTTGAATTTATTAAGTGATTGATTTATTAAGTAGTAAATTTAAGGGTAAATTACATTTAACCCCCCTGTGGTTTTGACTGTTGCCACACAACCCCCTAATTTTGAAAATATCCACTTCACCCCCCTATGGTTTTATGTAAAGTGGATTTACCACTTTATATAAAAGTATAGGGGAATTATGTGGATGATTGCAAAAATCATAGGGGGGTAAAGTGGATATTTATATGAATCATAAGGGGGTTGTATGGATATAAAATTTTATCACATGCGCTTTTTGGAGCGCATTTGGTACAAAATTATACATTCCGTCCACTTTCCACTTTACATAAAACCATAGGGGGGTGAAGTGGATATTTTCAAACATTAGGGGGGTTGTGTGGCAATAGTCAAAACCACAGGGGGTTGAATGTAATTTACCCTAAATTTAATACATTGAATGTATATAATATTCAATGACAAGTGAATAGTTTATAGCTTATTTTTGGGAGCAAGTTTTGTCTAAAAAATTTAGTGCCACTTAATTAACTCAGATGTTCTATTTTTGGTTATCAAACGTGTCTAAACGTATTAAGATCTGAATCCATTAAATTTAAGTGTCAATTTGTCTTATCAAATGGAGCCACATATGTAAGAGGAATTAAATGACAGCATTTTGTCGTTTGATTAATCATTAAAATTTTCTTCATGATTTCATCTAATTTTGCACCACCTAAATGTTCTATGCAAATTGGAGGCAAAGCATTTTTAGAAGGATTCCAGTTTCCTTGTTTACTCCTCTGAAAAAGAATAGCTGCATGATTGTATAATCTTTAGAAACCTTAGCTACTTAACTTAGATGTATACTAGTTTCTTTAGCCTGACGCGATGCATCAGGTTGCTCAAATTCTTTAGTTATTATGTGTTAATTGACCATGTAGATGGTGTTCTATACCCGTGTGCACAAAAGAGAATTGAGGAAGTTAGATTGAGAAAGTGGGAGAATGTGTCATAAATGATAGTTGTATTGTATTATGTAGTCCTAAGAAAAAAAGATATTTTTGAAATTTATTCATTGGTTTGAAAAAAATCCTGCACTTTGCACTTCAAGATGTGGGACTTAACTGCTCGTATCACCAAGCTATACTTTATATCAATACTGCATGAACAGATGAATGGCAGCTAGAAAAGAAATAAAAGTTCCTAGAATAGTAGATGATTTCACAATATTTAAGATCATTTTTTTATTATAACTGCAAGTAAAGGGTCTCGAATTACACTTTTTCACCCATACCGTTCAACCCATCCGTCCCCCACCCCAGTGGTCAAAGTCATTCGCCTTGTTTGGAATATAATTTTTTTAAAAAAAATTTTACATTTTTCCTGAATCTATTTTTTAATTATCTTTTTAATTCATATACATCAAATCAACATAGTATATTTTTCTACGAAAATTTTAGAAGATAGCAATCCAAATGACTCTTAATTTGTGAAATTATCTTGTCTGGATTGCTATTTTCTAAATTTTCTCTAAGAAAATATACTGTAACAATTTGATGTACGTGAAGTAAAAAGCTGTTTGAAAAATATGATCATGAAAAATGTAAAAATTTTTCTGTGGAAAACTCTAGTTAACCTAAAATACAAGTTAGAGATTTCTTTTCCTAGTTCTATTCCTTAATACATGCCTTTCCATCCCCTATCTCGCCGCATTCCACAATTTGAATTTGCGTTAATAACTAAAATTAAACTAAAACAATGGATATACCACTTGTAATATTTTACTGCATTTTAAAGTAGCACATAGGAGATGGCGCGTTCGATTTCTCTCTGCACACACTTCTTCGAAATATGCCTATTTTCACTGTTGGCCCATATTAGCATTCCACAGTACAAGTCAGAGGAAAAGTACAATGGATTAACTATACCACAAATTCACATCACTCTCTGTCCAATTCATCTGCCACTATGAAACAATTTTAAAACTAACATACAAGTAACTATTAATCCTAACAAGCAAAATTCATTAGAATTAATAAACAACACTACATAAAATTAAAATGTAATAGGTATATAACCACCATATGATGCCAAACTATAGCCTAAAAATTGCTGAACTTCATGTACAACATATGATAACTAATGCAAGTTAATCTCCATCATAAACATCCCACTATAAGTCAGAGGCTCTGGAAATTCACATCATTCTTTGCCCAGTGCACCTATGGCTCTGATAAAATGAAACAATGTTTTGAACCGATCATACAAGTAACTACTGAACCCTAACAAGCAAAATTCATTAGAATTAAACAACACTATATGTGGAAAAGTTATCAAAATACAGTAGATGTTTAATCACCATTGGATGCCAGACTATAGCTTAAAATTGTTGAACTTGATGTAGGATACATGGTAGGAGTAACTAATATAAAGTAGTCTCAATCACAATCAACATGCGTAGAATAAAGGAAGATTCAAAACATTTGCTAATTTTATAGAATAATTATAATTCTTTACAATCTTTATTCAATAGCTATTCAATTTTGCTATGCATATTAATTCAGTAGCTATTCAATTCTCTTTCACTATTGAAGGAGCCACGTGATCCCCTTAAAGCAATTTCCAACTGACCCACTCAAATTTAGTAGAACAACTATAACACATACGAACTCTACACAAATTGATATCTCCTAAGTGATTTTATACAAGTACAGAGTATTTTGTACTACTTGAATCTCTAACATATGCAAAATTCCATTTGAAATCCAAATACAATTTATCTATAAAAATCTCTTAGAAAAAATGCAGCTTCTCTTGAATTGCATGTCCTCAGGTGATAGGTCAAAAGAAAAATGTAAAAACACCTGCAAATCCAACTAGATGAGTGGGAAGAGAAGGAGGGAAAAAAAGGATAGGTAAAAAGGAAAAATGGCAAAAAAACCAGCAAAGCCAACAAAGAGGGGAAAATAATACCACAAGCCTAAGGCAAAAAAAAGTATGAAAGGAAACAATCAACTTCATAACTCAAATACATACTACTCTTGTCTGGAAAACTAACTGGCTTCCTTGTCCCAAGTTGATAAATCAAAAGTACAAAATGCAAAAAGACCACCAAAGCCAACAAAGAAGAGAAAGAGAAAACACCAGGAAGCTTAAGGCTACAAAAGAAGCAAGCAAATTCATCTTCATAAATAAATTATCCATAAATTTTCACACACTATTGTCTTTTTCGAATTGCATGTCCTTAGTTGGTAGCTAAAGCGAATGCAAAAAATCCAGCAAAAGCCAACCAAGGCTAGGAAATGAACAAAAAAAAACAAAAACAAAAAGAATGAGGGGGACACCACAACGCTTGAGGAGAAAAAGCGAGAGAGTAAAAGCAAATTTATCTTCATATACGGGACATCCACACTCTTGAATAGGCAATAACAATTGGTCTGATGTAATCGCATAAACGAGATACCGAACCATGCACAAACTAAAGAGCCCCACCGTTTTATACTGATTAGGTGGCAAGTGGATAGTAAATAGCATTCCCCACATATTAGTCTCCATGCAGCAAGAGAAACAAGGGCAGAGATCACCCCTAAATAAGCCAGTTAACACCAACCACATGCCAAGAATGAACCACCAACCTGGTGATTATTTCATTTGCCCCCCAATTCCAGAGAAACTACCATATTACCAGACCAATTAGAGAACAAATAAACGGTCAATTTTTTGCCATCCAATTTCAACAGAATTACGAAATCACCAGTGAAATTGAGTGCTGAATTGCAGCAGTAATTGAGTGAATCCACTTTTATATATTGTAGGATAGGTAGACGGGCAGATAATTGTAGTAAGAGGCAATAGAGGAGCCCAATCCAATTTCATAGGCCAATATTTTTGCTCATTTTGTCTAGTGAATACAGCCGTACGATTGCAAATGCTGACCTGCCCTAGGATGAATTTGGATTGATTGACTACGGGCTTATGAATTAGGCCCAATTTTAGGATCGGCCGAGTTTTGGTTAACAACCTGGCCCAACTACAATCCAACCCATTATTACCAATTTAAAAGTTTTTTGTGATACATTCCATACATTTCTAAGTTCTTTTTTCAGAAATTATTAAATTTAATTGCAAAGATTTCAACGTTAATTAATATTTATTTAGTATCAAATGCTTAAACATTTCACATACTTGGTTACAGCATCATATTTCCATTAAAATATTAAAGGTGTCTTATTTCGGCTAAGCTTGGACTCGAGCAATGAGTGGCCTATAAGCCCAAATTCACAAGCCTATGTCCTCATCGGTCTAAATGAGCGGACCAAAACTCAATATCTATATTTTGAGTTGTCTTGTTCATTTATGGTATGATAACGTGGGTAAACAATCAATTTTGAGGCTAAACAATTAGCCCAAAATATTTAATTTGAGCTTTTAATAAGTAATAACCTGCAATTTGGAGAGGACGGATGGGTTGGTTCAAGACTTTTCATTTACACTAAAAGAAAAAAAAATCTGCAATTCAAGATATTACAACCCTATTCTCAACTAAATTTTAGAAATGTGGCTTAAAAAATAATTTTAAACACCTGATTTTAACATTTGATTTTTAAAAGGGATAATTTGAAGAACCTCCGGGGTTTGACAATCCTCCACTCCCATGGTTTTAAAATATGGTCCTCCCACAGCCGATATTGGGTCCCATTTCTTACATCATCATGGTAAAACCCAACCTACTCAGGATATTACAGTGTTATGTGGATAAATTTTACTTAAATTAACGTGGTAAGATTAACTAAATTATGTAACCATATTTTGCGCGTCAACTTTAATCGATAAAGCTTCAGCTTGACAAAGGGCGCCAAATTTAGAGCCCTCTTTCAGAATGATGGATGTCAAAATTGGCTAATTGGGTGAATGATCATTTTAAGCAAAATCTGTGAGAAGCAGGTTAAGAGCAAAAGGAACTAGGTGGTAAGAGTAGGGATTCTCTCTCTCTCCTTTTGTTGGAGAAAAGATTAACTTCAAGTTTGTAGGACAGGCTAAATTGTGGCAGGGATTCATTTTGTTAATAACTTATGTTAATACAAATGGCTGGAATGACGATTATGGCCAAGTAAGTTGTTTGTGGAAAAAGCCTCTGAATAAAAGCACCTAAGTACTTGGCTCGGTAATTAAAGGTTAGCAAGTTTATAGAATTTTGGAGATTAAAAGAATGAAACAGGCGGTAGTTTAAAGGTAGAACATTTTTAACAAGAAAGCAGTTTGTTAATTTATGCAAAGATAATAAGCAATTTGGTAATTATAATTCGGAAATCAGATTTCCGATTTCAAAGTCTCAAAACCAATTCAAGACCAAATTCGATGATGTATCGATCTAATACTAGAAACTTCCAATTCCAATTCGATTTGAAATTCGAATTCAAGATTGAAATGATTCGGTAATTGAAATCTACAGTTAATTTGTCCAGTTGTGAATGATGTGTGGGTGAATTCAATTCACCTCTGCTACTTAGGAACTCTCTCAACATTTGGGTGTAATTTAAAGCTATTGCAATTGCAGCAATACATGTT